>OFHU01001425.1:0-35125 GCA_900245905.1 Lacerta viridis
AATAATAATAATAATAATAATAATAATTATCATTCCCGTGTTGTGATCACCTGGGTGATGAATCAAGCAAACAAAGGAAAGGGGGCTCTGTGCAAGATAACATATGAGTGGGGCCCCTCCCTCAACTCACAGATAGTTAGAAAGACAAAGCCTGAATTTGGAGTTTAAAGTTTGTAGTGACGTGACCTAGAAAAAACCTCAGCAAACTGGAGAGTCAGAGAGCAATGTATGATGTCTATCTGAATCCAAGGATGTGGCTATGGGAGAAAACTAGACCCTTGGGGTGTTAAATGCTGTGAACCCTTCCATCATAGGCTCAGGTTGTATATATGAAAATAAACCATATATTATAAAGACACCACAGTCTCCTCTGTGCTTAATTCCAAAAGGAAACACAAACCCTGGCAAGAGCTTGGAACCCCTGAAATCTTGCATCACTCAGAGATGGGGGTAGCATGCAACAGTATGAAGGAAGTAGGTTTGTCCTTAAATATGACCTGAATCAAATTTCTCCCCCATCCAGACCTAATCCAGACCCAACTCATCTACAGTACTTATACCCACGTTTTCAAAAATGTAAATCCGTTATCTTTGGAATCTCATAATATTCTCAGATCCAAACTTTCTTGCCACCACCCAGCTCTAGCAACATACATGTTGAAGCAGAATGTGTGGGTTTGGGGTGTGCAAGGATCTGGACCTGCAACAGGCTTGAGCCTGCTGTTATCTTAAGGCCACATCTCTGTTCAAGTGTAAGAAGAAGTCAGAATGAAGGAAGGATGGAATGCTGTTTTTCCTGTGTAACTTGTTTCTTGTGGTTTCTTATTAACCAGGTTGTGATAACTTTGTCATCCCTAGAAAAGGTGTTAAGCTCTGTGTATAGGTAGAACACTTGAATTAACAGTTCAGAAGAGATGGTGATGGGAGTCTTCTCTAATGCAATTGCTTCTTCTTAATAAACAGAGTCTTCGGCAGACTTTTAGTCCAACCACAGTGCTGCTTCTTCCACACAGATAAACAAGGTTTTGTAAAATACAGCCAAGTTATGCAAGAAAGAAAAGTGGAATTCCAAGCTACATTTTGGCTGCAAATGGCAATACATCCCTCATTTCAAAGGCATGCTGGGCAGCTAGACTGCAGCCAGAAGCTTCTGCAACAGCTTTGCCAGGTTGGGCCTGATGGGAGTTGGGAGTCCGAAACATCCAGGGTAGCAGCCTGGTAAAAGCTGGCATGCAGTTTGTGACTGCAATGCCCATCATTACAAAGCAGACTTCCTTAACAAGATCAGGACACCTGATTTTGGAAATACAGTGGATCCCAGGAATATGGTAGATGCAGAGAGGAAGTGAACTTCCACAATCATCCCCATTATCGACAAACAAACAAATAACAAAAATCCTGCAAAACTTCCAGACGTACCAGTGGTCCTGGAGGTCCGTCTGGGCCTGGAGCACCAGGAAGTCCTTGCTCACCCTGCAAAACAAGGATTACTCATTTTTATTTATTTGTTGACTTTCTAAAGCAAGTTTCATAGTTCAATTCGGGCCCATGCAGAGCTTCTCTGAGAGCTTCTCTTGATACATAGCAACTTTCTATGCCTCTGTGTTATCCGGCAGCTACTGAAGATGCAGAATCCATTCATGGTTTTTATACTTCTTGGACTTCAGGGAGCCAGCACAGAGTCTAGGATGCTGATGTAATGGCTTGCTTCTCCTACAACACAAAGCTTTCCTATAGATGACTTCTGTGCTCTTAATACTCACCACTGGGCCAGGGATCCCTCGAAGTCCATCTGGACCAGGCTTTCCTGGTGGTCCCTGAGGGCCAACAGGCCCCGTTTTCCCAGGAGGTCCTTCCAAGCCTGATTCACCCTGTGGTGAAAAAGCAAAAGAGAATCAGTTGGAGGGAAACAGAGGCTGAAACTGAACATGGATTTGACCTTCTGCATCCTCAATAAAATTACGTTTTTTACCTTGGCACCTTTCTCTCCTTGTCGGCCTTCAGGACCTGCTGGCCCAGGTGGGCCCTAAAAGGGATAAAGAAGGTTGATAAGCAAACAGAATCAGATCCATATGCCCCCTGTGATTCCTGCATTGCAGGGGATTGGACAACCCTTTGGGTCCCTTCCAATTCTACAGTTTTATGATTCCCCTTGTCTGTAAGCCCCTTGCCTCTATGTCCCTGTGTGTTTCATCCAGTATCTAAGGCCCTTTCTCCCTCTCCCTCTCCCCCCCCCCATGTCTTGTTCAATGGAAGTTTGGCAGCTGCTTTTTCAGTGGTGGTACCAACATCCACTCCATGGAGGACCTAACACTTTGGAACAGCAGATGCTGGGTCCAAACCTGACCCTTTAAGAAGGCCTTTGTGGAGGGTAGAAACCTCTGTGTAGAAACCTCTCACTCATGTGTGTGGCTGGAATGTATCCTAATGTGCAAAGGGAAGTCATGTATGTTGCCCCACCTACTTTTGCCTCCCACCTCTGCTGGTTTTCCCCCCTGAAGGGTTGCTCACAAGGCTGAAAGCCTTCCCCATCCCAGAATGAAGAGTCTCATGTGTGATTCTGATGTTGCCATACACAGGCTGAGCAACAGATATGGCCTCTGTTCATATTAACAATACCTTTTTGTTTAATAATAATAATAATAATAATAATAATAATAATAGAACTGAGTGACATTATCACTCTTGAATTATGACCCATATAGGGGATTGGACAAGAGGATCATTGGGGTCCCTTCCAACTCTACAGTTCTATGATTCTCTGACACCCACTACCATTGCTGGTGCTCCCCTGAATTTTTCTGATAAGCCTTGCCACGAGGTTACAGGACACCACGTAAAACGATAACTTACCCTTTTCCCTGGTGGACCTGAAGGACCTGGTTCTCCAGTTGGACCAGGAGAGCCCTGTATATAGGAAAGGAATGTGAGCCAGTTCATCATTGCACCTCCAAGATGATAGACAGGAAGACGCCAAATAGTTTGACCCCATGCAACCAACCAAGATAGGCCTTTGGCTGTCCTATAAAGGTGTCAGGAGCTGGCAGAGCCAGAAGGAGGATGGGTCTGGGAGGAGCACAAAAAGGGGACAGGGCAATACCAGCAGGTGCCCAATGGGTTTTGGGGGGCCATCACCAGGGAGGAGAGGAGAGAATCAGAGGCTAGTGGCAGGGAAGGGGAGAGTTAAGTACCCCTTGATTTCCTGCCCATGCCCTCACCCCAGCAGGCTGGTCTCATCTCCCCACCACCATCTCCTTCTGGGGAGGAGGAGGGCAAATGCTTGACAGCTGGTAACTCTGGTCTCTAACAAACAGATGTGACACACAAATGGTTACTCACAGTCTGACCGGGTTCTCCATCATCTCCTTTATCACCTGGTGGACCATCTTGGCCCTGAAAAGAAGACAAGAGATAGATTCACATTCTGCTATCCACCAACTCATGTTCTTTGAAGGCAATCACAAGATATGGAAACCAAGGGTTGTTATGACTGAGTGACTGCTGAAGACCACACCCCAGCAGGGGAGCCCCACTGGATAAAGACCCTGATCTCCTTCTCCTTCTGTTTACCATTGCACTGCTATCACTCTTTCCAGAAAACTATGCTTTTTTATATAAGGATCTAATCACCACCATAGCTGTCAAGTTTCGGATTTGAAAATAAGGGATCAGCAGTCTCACCTATCCCGGGGACAGTCACATGTCAGTGGTGGGCGGAGCCAGAAGCAAAAGTGGGCGGAGCAGCAATGTAAACTCCAAGCGGGCTCGGAGCGGAGCAAAGAGGAGGGCAGCCATGTGCTCCGCACGATGGAGCCCCATCGTCTTCTTGTCTGATCCCATCAAAACAGGACAGGAAG
Organism: Lacerta viridis; assembly: GCA_900245905.1. Lineage (NCBI taxonomy): Eukaryota > Metazoa > Chordata > Lepidosauria > Squamata > Lacertidae > Lacerta > Lacerta viridis. Next base: position 3,858 of record OFHU01001425.1, read on the forward strand.
CAGCAGCTGCTCAAAGGCAGCCAGGCTCCGCCCACCAGCTAACCCTATTGGCCGGCTGAGGGGCTCGGTGGCAACGGATAGGGGCTGATGCAGGGGGAGGAATACACCCCCCTGTAAGCACGGGAAACGGCTCCCACTTGCTTTGAGGGCTGAGGCTTTTCTCTCCAAGTAGGCGAGGTCTTCCCACCCAGTCCCTGGCCAGCAGGGGAGGAGCTGCTTCCATTAAAAACGGGAAATTTAAGGGAAATAAAAAATAAGGGAGAGCAGCGGGAAACTGCTTAAAATAAGGGAGAAAACCGGGGAAAACGGGATACTTGACAGCACTGTCACCCACCTTGTAACAATGGCTAGTCTAGGCTGGAACTTGTCCAGCATTGGAGACATTATTCCCATTGTACTCTAAAGGGATGGTGGAACAAGGTATGGCTGTTGGCAGTTGCAGGAAAAGTTATGGAGCATAACAGGCAGCTTAGAGGGCTTAAATCCAAAACACTCTTCTCAGTTATTTGCTCTCCATTTGTCATATTTGTTTTGCAACAATAGGAAGCAGTCCTCCCCGCAGATCTCCACTGTCTATTATGGACCGGTGTTATACCTATACACTTTTGGTCTTTAGATTAAAATCTAAAAAATATCATGGTCTACCAGATTGCTGTTTCTACAGCAAATGTTGTTTGGGTTTTTCCTTCTTTCTGTGCATTTATAATCAGCATCTAAGCTTATAGTCAAGCTTTGTTGTATGTGTCTTGTTTGTTATTATGTGTTTTTGTTTATCTGAAAAAATTCAATAAAAATAATTAAAAATAAAATATTGCAACCTATGCCAGAAAATTTCAAGAAAAATGGAAACAGGATCCATTAATTGGCAATTGATGAGGGACCTAGCTTGACATTTGTTAGTGATATGGAGAAGGGGAGGTCCTATCTACAGAGAAGACTTGATTCTCCCAACCCAGGAATTCAGGGGCACTAAGAATCTAGCAGTTTTCAGCATTCCAATTACTACACTATGATTCCCAGAGTTATTTGAAGAGTTTTACATTTCGCAAATACATTGCAAAAGCAAATATTATAAAATACACGCATTTTTATGGGACAGCAACCTAAAAATGGTTGATTGTGTTCAGTGTTGAAATGGGTTTTGCGTGGTCAGGCGGAGTCCCCCAAACCCCAGGCAGCCCCTGAGCGGAATAATGACACAAGACAATATGCTATGGGATTAAAATTAGGACACAACTTTGTTAAGATTCAGATGTAGGGAGACCTTGGCTCAGGCATTGGGTGTTTATCCTTCCCAGCTCCCCAGCCAGGGACCTGGGTAACTTCAGGGTTATCCAGCATGTGAGGGGATTGGGCTAGCTCTGGATATGTTCAAGCAGATAGCCCGCCCTGCTGTTCGCCGCCACTGGAGGGGGAGGGCAATGACAGCCTCTGGGCGTATGGCCAATGCCTCCCCCCAAGACCCCTTTATTGATGCCGCAATGGGGGCGTGGGTCACTGCCCCGCCCCCCCTTTAGGAAGATGACTAAAGGATTCCGCCAAGGCCTGAACCGCCAAAGTTGTGACCTATTGCTACGGGAAAGGCAAAACCTGCCAATGCAGGGAAATTCCTTTCCGGCCCTTCAACAGCGGCCTTGACATAGCAGCGCCTGCGTACCTGTGGAGAAGAGGTTAACCTGCAAAATGAAAAGGTTAATTGAGGGAGTGGAGGGTGGGAGAAGCTCTGGAGCCCGACTGGTGCTTCCCAGGTATGTAACACCTTCTATTGTGTGGGTCTGTGTTCCCTCCCCCTACCTGGCCAATCCCCCTGGCAACACCTCCCCCAGGCGGGATTGGGCGGCTGACTTGGTAGGCGGAGACCACAGGTATCCAGCCCAGGAAGGTGAAGCCAGCCCAAACTACCAGGAGCTGCTCTGGGATACAGGCGGCTGCGCGCAACCATGCAAAATGCGCACCCCATTTGATGTGGGGAACGGTCATTGCATTCAGAAAACCCTAGTTTTAAGATAATTGTTGACCACAATTAATTCCACATCTGCTGCTCACCTACTGATCTCTCAAGGATAGAAGGACACATATTGTTCCTCTTTGGACTTGAATGTTTATCTCTGAAAAACTGGCCCCAAGGGGGTGATGCAGACACCTCAGACTTTGAATCTTTTGGGGTGGCTGTTTGTGATTGATTTGGCCAAAGAATCTCATGGCTGGCACCTACCTACTAAATTTGATTTTATCCAGCAATGTTCACGAATATTTGGTATGTATTGCATAAATATGAGCCTCGTAATCTACCGTGGGATATATTTTATGCTATTCATTCTTTTACAAGTTTTCATATTATTATTGTTTTGTTTCTACTCATCTTGCCTATATGTCTGTTTTGATGGTGTTTAGTTTGGTGATATGCCTAGTTTGGTGTCTTGTTTGCTATATTTGCACATCTTATTAAAGAACCCCCTTTAAAAAGATATGATAGATAACAGAGGCTTGGATAAATAAGAAATGCAGAATCACAAACCCACCATGATTTCACTGGTGAAAATGAAACCATTTTTTTGCATGAGTAAGTGGGGTGGAATTTGGCAACAAGGCTTGGTGGATGAAGGTGGAACAGTATTGTCTGTACTCAAATGAGTCACAAGTAGAGATGTCAGAAAAATTCCAAAGCAAAAAGCAACAGGAGTGGAAACTTACAATGTTTGCTTATTTGCTCCATATCCAGGACAGAAATCAGTCCAAAGAATATGATCAGAATCTACTGCTGCTGTTGCTTTGGACTCTTCAAAATGCTATGATTTTATGCTTTCCGTGGACAGACAATAAGCAATTGGCCACATCCCTTCCCTCATTTGCACTGTGTTTCCTTTGTATTGAAATGAACAGGGTGGAATAATGTAACGACCATTAGATAATTGATTATTTAAATTACACATTTTGCCACAGCAGACAGTGAGGCAAATAATGTTGTTTTTGGGTGGAAGATGAACGGCAGGGAAACGGAAACAGCATTGCATTCAACGGATACACGGCAGAACAGAAAACATGGCTTCTCACATCCCCACTACCTGCTCTGCTCATTACAAGGGAAAATGTCCTCTGTGACCTTCATTTCCCTCCCCTGCAGTAAGGCTACAGAGGCAGTTGAGTAAAAATGAGAATTAAGTCTTTGATTCTATGCACGCTTACAAGAAAGTCCGTTCCACCAAACCCACCGGGACCTACTTCTGAATATTGCACTATGAGGCATATTTCAAAGAGGAAACCAGAAGGAGGAAGTTATGCAAATTAACAGCTTCATAATTGGTACTTACGGCTGGGCCAGGTTCGCCTGGAGGTCCCGGATCACCAGGAAAACCAACCGGACCCTACCAAAAAAAAAATGTGTAGAATGAAACCATGTAGCTCTACAGTTCCTGGGTGGGCATCTTACAAAAAATGTAAACTGCAGCCTAAAGTATGAGTCACTGATTCAGCAGCACACAGGGTTGTATCAAATATTAGATCTTAGTTGTTAATTCATTTTAACAATATTTAAAAATATGTATTTATATTTATTTCATAAAATTTATACACCACTTGGTTGTTAAAAAACAAACAAATCCTCATAGTGGTTTACAAAGAGAATAAAACAATAAAATCACCAGTGTTTACATTTAAATGATAAAATCAGCAATAAATTAAAAGCAGATTATAACGCACATGAACATTTGATGTTTCTGGACAGTCTTGGCTAAACAAAAATGTTTCTAGCAGGTGCCAAAAAAGCATATGGCAAATGCCAACAATGTCAATAGGCAGGGAGTACCAAAGAGCAGGTGCTACCACACTGAAAGACTGATTTCCTACAAATGTGAAACAGGTATTATGTAATAGTGCCAGTCAATTGAAAATCAATGGAAATTACTCACTTAAGCCCGCTGATTTTAATGGGCCTACTAACATTGGGCTAACACTGGACACAACCCACAGACATCTAGAGCCAATCCAAGGATGTACAGAGACACACCCAACTCCATGCAACAGCTGTAGTTTCAGTTACTCAAACAGGGTATCAGAACACCAGGCCACCACCCAAGTTTGCAAACTGAGACTCGATTCATCAAAAATTGATTAACGAAACCAAAGCAAAAACAACCCTTATTGTTCCAGAATAAACTGAAAATGTAATTCTTGATTGGCCAAGATCAGTAAGTTATATAGACATGACGGAAGCTGTCCTCTGTTTGGTATCACAGCCTGTGAAATCCATGTGGGGGCTACTTACAGGGCTACCTTTGGGTCCATCATCACCCGGGGGGCCTTTGGGTCCTGCGGGGCCAGCAGCACCTGAGGGGCCCGCTTCTCCCTTTTCCCCTCTCTCGCCTTTAGGACCCTGAAAATGGAAGAGATCACATTAGGCACAAACTTCTTGAAACACTTGCCAGTTCAATTAAAGGTAATATACAGAATCTCTAAGGAAATGGTGAAAAGGATCATCCTCAACTCAGCATCTTTATATGATTATGATTATGATTATTATGATTATTATGATTATTATTCCCAAACCCCTCCCCATCAGAAATGCCTTGGTCCTCAGTAAAGACAGGTAGTAATTGATTCTTCTTTTTCTGAAAGACTCCCCCTCCCCACTGCAAAAGACTTCATTAAAGTAAATAGAAGAAATCAATACAATAAAAACAACAGAAGTGCACAAAAGCAGCACAGTATATCTGGGACTTAATATCAGGTAGGCAGAGTAGTTAAGGCCATCAGGAAAGGCAAATCTGATATTGTGCTATGGAGAGGAAACCCTGTGTATCTGCATGTAAGGTAAAATCCCACCAAACAGTATATTTTTCAGAGTCCTCCTGGCCTTTGGCAACACATAACTGACGAGTTATCTTTTTCAGTTAATGTGGACTCTGCTTTGCTGGAGGTTTTTAAGCAGAGGCTGGATGACTATCTCTTAGGGATTCTTTAACTGGGATTCTTGCACTGCAGAGGATTGTACTAAATGACCCCTGGGAACCCTTCCAATTATGCGATTGATTCTTTAACTGGGATTCTTGCACTGCAGAGGATTGTACTAAATGACCCCTGGGAACCCTTCCAATTATACAATTCTATGATTCTATTAATTAGTTCTTCTAGAGTAACATAGCAATGTCCTGCAGGTCCCATTATTGTGCCTATAGCAGAAAAGTGGATTGGGTTGCTATTGAGGTTATATGAACCTCACACTGAAAACTTTAGACAGGACAACTTCAAAGCCTCAGCACCATTTCATACCATCTTATTTCCAAACACAGTCATTTTTATAAGAAGACAAAGGCCTTACCGGGGGTCCACCATCTCCAGGCAAGCCAGGTTCTCCAGATTCTCCAGGTTCACCCTGTAAAAATTGCAGGTCAAGACCATGAAACATAGCCATGCCCTTTGCTTTTGATATGGGGAAGAGCTGTACTCTGCAGTAGTCTTCACCACTGATCTTCCTACCCCACCTGTTCTCCTTTCTTTGACAGTCCTGGAGCTTAAACCTCCGCCCAGTGGTCTGTATGACCTCACTCTGCAGGAGCCACTCTGGGTATTTTAGAAACCAAACTTTCTGACCCCTCAGACCACAAGTTTGCCTGATTCCATGGTGGCATAAAAGCATAAGAAGAGCCTCCTGGGTCATGCCAGTGGCCCAACTAGTCCAGTGTCCTGTCCTCACAGTGGCCAACGCATTACGGGAAGCTCACAAGCAGGAACTGAGAGAAAGAGCAGTTCCCCTTCTGTGGTTTCCAGCAACTGGTATTCAGAAGCATGGCTGCCTCCAACCATGGAGGCAGAGCACAGCCATCATGGTTACTAGCTATTGATAGCCATCTCTTGCATGACCACCAAGAGCTGGCAAGAGGAATCTAGCAAGTGTCTTGTCTAGCTTAAAGGTTTAAGTGGCCAAGGATGCTTGAACAGATTCTCAATCTCCTTGCCATACACAATTCCACCCTTTGATGGTTAAATGGTCCCCTGATGGCCTCTTGGTGAGAGGAACCCTCAAAACACTGGAGCTAACCATACTCTTGGCTTTCCTTCAGATGTCTCTGCCTCTGAGCTATAGCCTAGGCAAGGTCTGTCGCTTGCCTGACTTTACCTCTATCCAGGTAAACAACATTGCTCAGATGGTCACCTCCTCCTCTCAAATCCCCACCCCAAAGGACTTGGGCATAGAGATGAGCCAAAGATAGGTTACCTTCTCGCCGACAGAGCCAGGATTTCCAATCCCACCTGGTGGACCTTGAGGCCCATCAGCTCCTGGTGCCCCAGATGGACCCCTCGGCCCTGGAGGCCCTGGAGGACCCTGGAGGATAGGAAAAAAGAGATATTTAATTGGTAAAAAGTTAACCTTTTGGCATAAGCAGACTATGGCCATAGCAACACTTCAGGAAAAATGGGAACCTTACCATTTGGCCAACATCGCCTGTTTCGCCCTTCTCACCAGGAGGTCCTGGTAAGCCCTGTGGAACAGTGTCAGAAGAGTGAGTACAGCATCTGAATTACACATTTCTTTCCTTTCCCTTCCTCCCATAAATCATCTTTAACTTGTTTTGGAAATTACCTGCAACCCCACAGGTCCTGGAGGGCCAGGGAATCCTCTTGGTCCTTCGTCTCCTTTCTGACCAAAGAGACCCTGCTGTCCTCGAGGGCCAGGCTCACCATCAGCTCCCTAAAAAACACCCCCCAAAAACCCAACCAAAATGAATGAGGGGTTGGAGCAAATCCCTGATGAAGGACATGGTTGGGGCTTTTTCAGATCAGGAAGAACAGATTTCAGCACAGCAAATTTACCCTACTGTGGCTACCATCTCAAAACGGAGCATGTTTCATTTGGATGGCTGGTAACTGGTGGAAGAGAGAAACTTAAGGAAATTAGTCTCTCCTCTTTTTGTTTCTACAGTCATGTCCCCACCCAGGGCTTGATTTGGGGGTGGCCAATGCAGTGCCTTTGAGGTGTTGTGGGCTCCAATCCCCATCATCCCTGATCATTGGATATGTTGACTTTTGGGAGCTGTGGTCCAAAAACATCTGGATGTCACCACATTGGTTACCCCTGCTTTAATTTTGAGGAGAAAGGGCTGTGAGGTCCCCACTCAGCCTTAAGCCAGAAGACTAGATCCTTTAATCCTGAGAAACAGGTTGTGGCTTCTCAATGGTAGAGGAAAGGCACATTTCCTCTTCACATGTTCAAGGATTTCTGGAATGAAGTCTAGTACAGTTCCCATATAAGTGAAGTTTGACAAGATATTGCATGATTGAAAATAGTAGCCATACTTACAGCTGGACCTGGTTGACCAATTGGGCCCTGTGGACCAGTAGGGCCTGGTGGACCCTGGGAAAAAAAGAGATGCATGCTCAGTGAAATGACCAAGGGGATATCAAGTTGCCTACCTGCAAACAACATGTAATTGATAATGTTCTCCCCCACATTGAGTTTCCTTTTCATTGAAACAAACAGAGTGAAATGATGTAATAACAAGATAACCAAATTACATAATAATGCCAGGTTCAGTGGAAGATGAACACAAGGAAATGAAATTCAGGTTTGGTAGCAAAATGAAAAGAATGCTGCATGAGACCATTATTATTATTATATACTTTTTTATACTCCACCTTTCCCCCGACAGTTCTCAAGGCAGCTTACAGAAAAAAACAAGAACTACTAAAAACATAAAAAACCATAATTAAAAAACAATTATACACTGATAGAATTAAAACTATATACATATCTAAAATCAGCTTAAACCATACCAATAATTACAATAAAAACATTTTGGCACCAACAATTTAATTAAAAACAGGCAATTCTCAAAAGCCTACTGGAAAAGGGAAGTCTTCACCTGTCAACAGAATGAGGAGGGAGCCAGTCTGGCTTCTCTAAGGAGGGAGTTGCAAAGTCTGGGAGCAGCCACCAAGAAGGCCCTCTCCCACATCCCCACCAAGTAGCCCTACGAGGGTGGCATGACCAAGAGAAGGGCCTCCCCTGAAGATCTCAAAACCTGGGCAAGTTTGGTTGAGGGAATACCATCTTTCAGGTACAGGTGTAAGAGAAATCAATAAGGTTCTGCTTCAGAATTAAGCATAATGAACTTACTGCTGGCCAACAATAAGAGAGAATGTGGTATGGAATAAGGATGAGGGTGATATTTGATGATTCATATAGTGCTTTAGCCACAAACAACAAAGCTGTGCAAAAATGTTCTAACATGAGTAACCTCAGACTGCCAGGAGAGCTAAATAACTGTTACACAAACTGAATCTAAAAGGTGAAAAACTATTTCTGCAACTTTGCTTTGGACACTCTGTAGTATTCCAGTATATCTGAGGAAGTTAGCCTCTGTGATTTGCATGACAGTGGCTATATCAATATTGTGCACTTTTTAGTGTGTTCAGAGGACTCTGGGTCTCAAGAGTTCAGGGAACTGTCCCAGGTACTTGGAATAAAGAGGAACATCAGGTGAAGAACAAAATTGTCCTGTGGTTTGATTCCCACAGAGTGGAACAGAAAACAATACCTTCTTACATTGCCACTTGCAACAACCCACCTCAAGAGGAAAACCACATCTTACCTGTTCCCCTTTGTCACCTTTACTTCCCTTCTGTCCTGGTTCACCAATTTCACCCTATACAGCAAGGGGAGAACACAAACAACATTATATTTTGTTAGAGCAATCAATAAAGTTTGGTTTCAGGATTAAGGATATTGAGCATTGCTCTGGTCAGCAATCGATAAGGGGTGCGTGTGTGAGGGTGGCATTTGCTTGGTTCATATTCTGCACTAGTTGTGCAAAAACACTCTATCATGTGTAACTACAGATTGCCACATAATGCCAGGAAAGCTGATTTTAAAAGGGCAAACTGATTATAGTAACTTGTTGAAACCTTTTAGCAACTTTTGTTAATTTTCCAGTATATTTGCTTGTTGTGTGTCAACCACTGATTAAATCTTTTGCACTTTGTACAATGTTCAGAGTACCCATGGTACAGATGGACAAGGTGACTCTCCAGACATGCACATCAGAAAACAAAGGGAGGATATCCTTCATTGGATACATACATGCTAGACTGATAATTGATTAGTGGCAGGTTTTGCTAACCTGATTATTTGGGGGGCGGCAGGGGGTGTATTGGGAAATGTCTCCTACCTTGTCTCCATCTTCCCCTGGTGGTCCAACAGGTCCTGCTGGGCCAGGTAGCCCAACTGGACCTTGGATACCATCACGACCAGCTGGTCCTTGAGGACCTTTTTCACCCTAAGAAAAGTTAGAGGGGGGTGAGAAATGAAAATCCCAGATCAAATTCCTCTCCACTATATTGACACGTGCAACTTGCTCATTTTAAAACAAGCCTAACTCAGATCCTTGCTCTGAGGAATAAAAAATAAAGTAAGATGATGATGATGATGATGATACCCCAATCATCTGGCTGGGTTGCTTCTAACACATATAAAAACGTAACAAAACATCAAAAATTAATAGCTCTCTAGTTGTTTCTACCTCAAGAAGGTGAGGAGGAGATCTATATCAGAGAGTAAGTGATGAGCTCAGGCAGGATGGATCTCCCCTCCCATCAATGTGCAACTAAAACCATTTTTCTTTCTTTCTTTCTTTCTTTCTTTCTTTCTTTCTTTCTTTCTTTCTTTCTTTCTTTTTAAAATTAAGAAAGCACATACAACAGCAGCTTTATACAGAGTCAGACCCACTGGTCCATCTCTCAGTATTGTCTACCCTGACGGGCAGCACCTCTCCAGGATTTCAGGCAGAGTATGTTCACAGTTGCACCTGGAGTTGCCACCAGGAACTGAACCTGCATGTAGTGTGATGCGAAGTACCACTGACCCAAGACACTGAATAACAATACAGGAAGGTGCCTTACGTTGAGTCAGAAATCAGGGATGGGGGAACCTTTGGCTCTTCAGTTGTTGTTTGATTCCAACTCCCAGCTGCCCTTGCTGCCAGAATGAACAATGGTCAGGGATGATGCGAGTTACTGTACAGCAACATCTGGAGGGCCAAATGTTTTGCATTCCTGTTCTACAATGCCTTATCAGATTATCTCCATGGTTGCAGGCAAGGAGTGTTTTTCCTAGCCCTGCCTGGACAAACCAGTGGGGATTGAACATGGGGCCTTCTGCATGCAAGGCAGAGTCTCTGCCACTGAGCCATAGCCCCTCCCTAAACACAAAGCTTGAAACCTTATAGTCCTTATAGTTCTCAAGAAAAGGCTGAATTAATTTGGAATATAGGAAGCTGCCTTATACTAACTCAGACTGCTGGTCTGTCTGGCTCAGGATTGTCTACACTGACTGACCGCAGGCAGTCTTCAGGGTTCCAGGCAGGGGGGTGTTCCCAGCCTTACAAGTGGGGATTGAAAGTGGGACCTTTGGCGTGCAAAGCAGATGATCTACCACTGGGCTGAAGCCTTCCGCAGTGGAAATATTCCGCCATACATCCTAGCCGAGGTGCTATATTTCAGTGGGCAGACTTTTAGCTTCAAATGTCACTGGTGCTTCGTACCAACTGGAGAAGAAATACTGCAAACTTTGAAATTAGCTGAGCTCCTTCAGTTGTCATTTCGGCATTGCAGGGGGTTGGACTAGATTGCCCTTTGGGTCTTTTCCAACTCTAGACTTCTATGGTTTTATCATTCTTATGAGTTGCTGTTTCAAAGCGTTTACTTTACTTGAAGGCCTAGATTTAGAGTGTGAGCAGAGAGAGGTAGCTGCCCTTCCCTCCCTCCTCCTGCCTGCAACAGGATGAATGTTTGATGTTTCTCTCCTTTCCAAGAGCATCACTTCATCCTCTCCCTTGAATTCCAGGCGCTCTCTCTGCAGTAACCAATCTGGCATCAGATAAACTACCCATTTCAGCTCTCTGAAAACATTACATATATAAACGCTACAGTGCAGACGTCTGCGACACAGCTCGGAGAGGGAGATTAGTGCTTCGGGCCTGGCTGCCATCTTTCAAAAACTCTACGCCAACACTCAGTTCAAGGTGGCGGGCAGGCAGAGGGAAAAGGCCTTACTGAAGCTGTGTTTTCCGCTCCTCTGAAAGTCACAAGCTGTGTGTGGCGGGAAAGAAGAGAGAGACCATCATGGCCCAGAGTAGAGGGGAAAGGAAAGCAAGAATAATAATGATTTCCTCCTTCCAGACAGAAGGGGTGTCATGTAAGAAGGGCCATCAACCATCAGCATCAATACCTACCCAGCCATTCATCCCCAGCGACTGGGAACCAGGAGATACACTGCTACTAAACATGGAAGCTCTCTATTGAATTATCATACCTTTAAAACACATGCACACATGCAAGCCTCTCCCCCATGCATCTCACCACATTACACGTTCAGATGGTTGGTCCAAGTTTTAATCTTGCTTAGCCTATTGTGATTTTAACTTTTTGAAAGCTTTAAACTATTGTTCATCTTTTCTTATTGTATTGTCTTTTTTCTGTAAGCTCATTTTGAGGCTGTTGTCTTTTTGGGATCAATCAGTGTATAAATGATATGAAAATAAATAAATAAATAAATAGCCCAATGTTACAGGCTATTTTGCTGAATTCTGCTGAGATTCCATGTGCTGTAGCCTATTATTTGCGAGCTCAATGCGCCCTGTCCCATTTCTCTTTAATGTTTAATTATTTTTTGTATATGCCGGTACAAATAATAAAATTATTATTATTATTACTCAGAGTAGACCCATTGAAATGAATGCACGCAACACGCTCAGGTCTGCTCATTCTCATTGGCCTACACCAAGCAGAACTTAGGGCATGACGCTTTCAACTCAGAATTACATCCCTACAAAAAATATTGCCATTCTAAACAATTTAGCTATGATTCCTGCATTGCAGGGAGTTCATTCCAAGTCTAGAATTCTATTATTCTAACTAACGACTTGCATCACTTGCAAGATCGGACTACCCCAGACCCACCCACTGACCATGATCTGAATGTGAGACTTACCGGGGTCCCTTTCTCACCAGCAGGGCCCGGTGGCCCTTGTGGTCCAGGCCGCCCTGGCAGACCGATGGGGCCGGCTGAGCCAGCAGGACCTCGCTCACCAGGAGAGCCCTGGATAAGAGGATGGAGAGAGAGTTGGTGGACATTCAACAACGAGACAAAAGCTGATGTGAAACCATCAAAAATAATGTGAGTGTGAACAGCATTTGCTAACTTCAGGTTCCGGGATATCAATATCCTTCAGGCTGCTTGCAGACCTGGAGCCCTATTTAGTGATGGGATGGGGACCAGAGCATAAGAGCACTCTCCCCTCCTGTGGCTTCCAGCAACCGGAACTCAGAAGCATTACTGCATCCAACAGTGGAGGTAGAACGTAAGAAGATCTCTTCTGGATCAGGCCAGTGATCATCTAGTTCAGTTCCCTGTTCTCACAGTGGCCAACCAGACGCCAGTGAGAATCCTGTTCCCTGTGGTTTCCAGCAACTGGTATTCAAAGTATCACTGCCTTTGACCGCGTAAGCAGAGCATTGCAGGTTCAAACTCTGTATGAGACAGTTGCATATTCCTGCATTGCAGGGGGTTGGACTAGAATGATCCTCAGGGACCCTTCTAATTCTACAATTCTATGCTTTTATGCTTCTAACAACCACTGGTTCTCAAAATACAAAAATTAACATCCATAAACAATGTATAACGGCTTTTAAAACATCATACTGATGTTTACATTACATTGAGATCAATGTCAGTTACCTACATGATGTAAAAAGTTACCTAACTTACATTAAGTAGTGGACAGTGAGACTAATAACATAGTATTGGGAAGAAACTGAACTGCAGCAGGATGTAAACAGCACTGATGGTGACAAATGCAGGTCAAAACCAAAATCATAGCCTTGTTACACCCTCTACACAAGGGCTTGTTACACCCTCTACATAAGGGCTACCCCTCCAGCTTCCTAATGGGTCAACAGACTGCTGAGTCTCAAACAAGAGTAGAATCCCACTTTCTGTAAAACGAATGCAGGAAATCCAGTCCTACCAAAGAACCCAGGGCCAGACACCAGATGCCACACTTTAGGTGCAACAATTTGCTTTTAATAGAAGATAAGCAAACAAAGAACTGAACAGTCTGCAGCATTTCTAAGGTGGAGGAATCTGGCTGTTGGCAAATGTGAAGATTCAAGGCAATTCTAAGTTTTGTACTTACTGCTGGGCCTGGGGGTCCAGGAGGTCCTTCATTGCCCTTCAATCCCACAGGTCCCTGCAGGTAAGAAGATGGGAGAGAAAGGGGAGAAAGGTCACCCAAATGGAAAATTAGCAGATGACCAAGCAGGCTTTTGATAGGGGAAGTCAACCAGTGCTTTTTCTTAAACCATTTAAGAGAGAAATATGCAGGCACCCCAAGAAATATTTAAATGATGTTTTTGTCTATCTGACCTCAGCCTTTGATATAACCAACAAAGTTATGCTCTGGCTCAAATTATGGAGGCTAGGGTTGGATAGTCGACTGGTGACCATAATTAATAACCTGTGCACTGGAAATACAATGTAAGTTAAAGTAGACAGGCAATGTCAGCTGTCAGCTGTACAGTCAACAAAAGTGTAAGGCTTGCTGGGTCCCCCTTTCGGTTATCATATATGTGAATGATATCATTGTCCACTCATCCAGTAAAGCTACCCTTCCAGCATTCACAGGCTCACAGAAAAGGAACATATTGATCTACACCAATTACATGGTTCTATCATCTCAGACTCAAATTGGTATGCAGAAACTATTAACATTGTTGGGGGGGAATTAGCAGAAGGCACAGCGTGATGCTTTCAACATAAGTCTTGTTACTTACGATTGGGCCAGGAAGACCCCTATCTCCTGGGAATCCTCTCAGACCAAGACCCCTATCTCCTGGGAATCCTCTCAGACCAGATGGACCATCTTTTCCAGGAAGGCCAGCAGGACCTGGGTCACCCTGCAAGGAAAGGTTCAAGGTTCAGAATTGGAAGGAGAAACTCATTGCTTATTTGCACAGTTGATTTTTTTTAAAAAAAAACAAAAACTTTAGTTGTTAACATTTTGTTTAAAATGTGAGGATTCAAATGTTAAGAACAGAAATTAGCAAAATAAAAATAATAAACAAAATGTATTTTAAAAAAACAACAAATCAAGAGGCATTTTTGAAAAAAGCAATTCCTATTCCTTGGGCCATTTTTGAAAGTTTCTTGTTTTAACAGAGAGAAAGAAATCAAATTGAGATCTCCCCTATGGTCAATACAGACCAATCCTACCTGGGGAGGGGCTATAGCTCAGGGGTAGAGCATCTGTTTTGCATGCAGAAGGTCTTGCTCAGGTTCAATCCTTGATTTCATCAAAACAGACCCACCTTTGTTCCTTCCTTTCCAGCTAACCCAGGAAGTCCTTGTTCACCTGGAGGTCCAGGGGGCCCTGGGTGGCCACGCTCACCCATTGGACCAGTTTCCCCAGTAGGACCCTACGAGGAAAGCACAGAGAGTAATTAAGTGCACAGAAGGAGACACTTCTTTTCCATAAGACACTGAAAGCAAAGACAACCCATGCAAAAGTACCGGAACAGGAGAGAGAGAGCTTGATCTGAGAGGTATATCAAGCTCTGTGGTTTAGCAAGAGTAAGTAAATCCCAAGTGCTGCAACCTTTTCACATCTATAAAAGTCTGTGCATATTTGTATATTCTGCCTAAGGACTGGGATTGTTTTAAATAGTTATGCAATCTGCAACCGAGTGAATGAATACATCTATGTACATCTTTGTGGTCCTGACCTTTCTGCTCCCTTAGCCACTCTCAGACCAGTGCAGAGGGAGCAACAGCACTGAAAGGGCCTATCCACTTTTCAATTTGTCCCAAGTTTTCTACTGCTTGTTGCAGTGCAGATTAGTACTGCCACAAGTTTTGTCTGGGATTCTGAGTCCTCATGCCACACCTTCCTCCAGAAACAGGTAGGAAGCCGTGTTGGTCTGCCATAGTCAAAACAAAATAAAAAATAAAAAAATCCTTCCAGTAGCACCTTAGAGACCAACTAAGTTTGTTCTTGGTATGAGCTTTCGTGTGCATGCACACTTCTTGAAAGCTCATACCAAGAACAAACTTAGTTGGTCTCTAAGGTGCTACTGGAAGGATTTTTTTTAATTTTTAATTTTGTTTCTTCCTCCAGAACTATTTCAAGGAGGCACCCATGGAAACTCACAATATCCTGTCCATCACTGTTCCACTTTTCTTTCTTCTTAACCACCCCTTTCTCTGCCCCCTTGTGCCACAGCACAGCACTGCAGTGCATGCCCTGCCTTCCTTTTGCTCTTTTTTCGGAGGTTCTTTAAGTCCATTTTGTTCCTGTGCACATGTTCACAACCACACTAATAATAATAATAATAATAATAATATATATAATATAATAATAATAATAATAATAATATATTGCCACTTCTCTGGAACCCCCAAGGGGAAATCCAAGAAGCACAAGTTAAAAATAGACTGTAATTTGATTAATATTAAAGGAAGACCACTCACATAGCCCATAATGTAAACATTTAAAGTGTCAACACCTCAGGGTGCTGACCGCTGCAGCAGCCAAGGAATGGGGGGCTATTTGGATGGTTTACGTTCCCCTGTTATTCCCCATTTTTGCATTGTGGTCACACATCTGATACTATTGGCACTGGAAAGGGAAGCTGCTCACACACACATACACATATATGTGCAATGCCCACATGAGCGCAAAAAGGGGAACACTTTTGTTAAAAAAAATAGTGTAGGGCAGAGAACTAGAAACGCACATCAAGAGGCTCTTGAGACAACTGGCAAATTTGACACAAGGCATGGGCAGAGACAGAAGGGTGGAGGTGAAAGAGGAACACCTACACAATGTGTCACTAGGGAAAGTGTGTGTTTTTCCATTCAGGAGCCCCCCAAAAGGAATGGATCAGAAGGAAAATTCAATTTCTATTTGGGTTTTAATGGGTATTTCATTTGTTCTGTAATTTTATTTATTTTTTTGTAAACAACAACAACAAAAAACGGTTTTCGCATTTCTGTGTTGGGCTTAGAAATGGTAAGCTTTCAGATCAGTGCTACTGACCCAATGCAAATTAAAAGAAAGCATGAGACAAAGGGAAGTATGGGCAGCCCCCTAAGTGTCCCACCCTGCATCTCACAAAGGAAAAGCAAACATCACACAACTTCTCATTGACTCCATTAACAATGCCTTGGCAACGATGCTGTTTCCAAAGATTACACTAATTACGTTTTAGCATATCCAAACAATAATTACCAGGCAGTCGACTTTTACACCCCAGAAAGCAGACACAAACATGGGCTTACAGAATTAACTCTGCCATTAATCCGACAGGGTCTACTAATTGCTAGATAATTGGATAGTTGGCAGCTCTCCCTGTATGGTTGGGAGAAGGAAATTGGCAGGAGGATAGGGTTGTTTGGGCTGGGTGGGGAGGGGTGCTTACCTGAGGACCAACAACTCCTGGAGGCCCAGGGGGACCTGTCTTGCCTTGGAAACCCTGTTTGAAAAAAAGTAAATAAGAAATTGCTGTTTTAAAAGAGCAGTGGATAGCTAAATAAATTGCTAATATTTTATCATGCAAGATAATGATTCAGTTGACATTGATTAGCTTATTTTCTCCAAATAAGTTTTCTTATCATCTTAGAAAGAGGGAGAAATCCCAAAGGACTTGATACATATTATCATTGACGCTTGGAATGTAAGTTGGTGCAAGATTCTTGGAATTTAATTTTGACAGAAATGATAGATATTACTAAAGAATCTATTGTTTGTTGTCCAAAATTAATCTTAGTGGATATTTTTGACGGTACCAATGTAGATATATTGTCAAAAGAATTGGTCTTATGTATGACAGTAGAACAAATTCACTCAGAAGGTGGTAGACTCTCCTTCACTGGGATTTTTAAAGCAGAGATCGAATGGCCATCTGTCATGCACAATCTAGTTGAGATTCCTGCATTGCAAAGGGTTTGACTAGATGACTCTCAGGGTCCCTTCCAACTCTACAATTCTATGATTCTATAATATTGGCAGCTCAAATAGTAATTGCAACTCAGTGGAAAACAGTGCAAAATCCGACACTGGATGCTTGGTACCACTTACTCTGGAACATAGCTAAAATGGATAAAATTATGCATAATTTTAAATTTCGACAAGGACCAGAACCTCCAGATATTTGAAATATGATTTGGCATTCCTTTATGACATATACAATAGAGCCCTCATTCTCAAGACAGCCTGGCAAATATGGAACTACACTTGATAATTAGATAATGTTGATAGTCTTTACTTAAGAGTGACCTTGCTTAAGAGTGACCCACGTGCAGGTGGATTCATTCTAGGTGCCTATTTTGTAGTTATGTTTGTCACATTTTGTTCTCATTTTCATCTGTTGCTATAACTGTTATGTCTGCTTTGTATACATTGCAAAATGAAATTTAACCCCCCCCCCAAAAAACCCCCCGAAGGAGATAGTGATAGGGAAATGAAAGGCGACAGAAGGAGTATCTGAATATTTGCAGGTGGTCAGATGGGAAAGCAGATTATATCAGGTTCAAAAGTTTGGTTGTTACTGAACCGAAACTTTCCACAGATTGGAAGGTGTGTGAATCAAGTGCAACAGAACTGATGGTTTGCACCAAAACTCCCCCAAACCCAGCACAATTGGCTGGTAAGGATGAGAGTTGGGGTGCAAAACATGAGAAGGGCACCAGCTTTCAGCAGAGGAGGCTGGTTTAGACTGTAAGACTCTGATGAATGAGCTCTAAGAAGAAAAAGGGAATTGTAAGAACATAAGAAGAGCCATAAGACAAACATAGGGGATGCAGGTGGCGCTGTGGGTTAAACCACAGAACCTAGGGCTTGCCGATCAGAAGGTCGGTGGTTCAAATCCCTGCGAGGGGTGAGCTCCCGTTGCTCAGTCCCAGCTCCTGCCCACCTAGCAGTTTGAAAGCACGTCAAAGTGCAAGTAGATAAATAGGTACTGCTCCAGCGGGAAGGTAAACGGCGTTTCCATGCACTGCTCTGGTTCGCCAGAAGCGGCTTAGTCATGCTGGCCACATGACCCGGAAGCTGTACGCCGGCTCCCTCGGCCAGTAACGCGAGATGAGCGCCGCAACCCCAGAGTCAGACACGACTGGACCTAATGGTCAGGGGTCCCTTTACCTTTACCTTTAAGAAGAGCCTGCTAGATCAGGCCAGTGGCCCATCTAGTCCTGCATCCTATTCACTTAGTGACCTAACAAATGCCCTAATGGGAAGCCCACAAGCATGACCTTAGCAGAAGAGGAAAGCCATAAACTCCTGTTCCCAAGGAGGCGGGGATTCTCAGTTGTCGTTTAAGGAAGAATGGTGGCAACTGGCTACAACCCAACCAAATGAATACTGGTGATAGTGCTATGGCCCACAACCCGCCACTTGTTTTATTGTCCCCTGAAAACTGCTGAAATGTCCCCTTTTTATTGCTTATGAATAGGGTGCACAATAGAGAGGGGGAATCCAAGGTTGCCTGTTGTATAGAATAATGTCTAGGGGTGTTTATCAGTGGCTCCTCACAATGAAAAGATCAGCAATGGCAGACAAGGCCCCATAAAGATTTATTGTGCTATGGTTGGTGTTTCAATATATCTTGAGTGCCATGGTTCATCTTCCAAAAGATCTTGAGTACCACAGTTAGTCTTCCAAGATACCATGACTGCCACAGGTGGCCTTCCAAGATATATTGAATGCCATGGTTGGTTTTACAAGATATAATGAATGCCATGGTTGGCCTTCCAAGATAACTTGACTGCCACAGTTGGTCTTCCAACACATATCCCCAGGAGAAAGTTGAACTCTCATTCTGCAGCGGAACATGCCCAAGAATCCTCTGCAAAGCACACAAATACACAGAACACAACCACACATCAAGTACCTATCAGAATGGGGAATATCTCTGTGTACTTACAGTTTCACCTCTCTGCCCAGGATGTCCTGGCAACCCATCCTTTCCTGGTGGACCCTAGAGGAGGAAAGAAAATGCTAAGAGGACACAGCCAGCATGATTTTCTTCACATACAAGGTGTGATGAATCCAAGCTAGTGGGTTGTCTTGTAGGAGTTTTTAAAGCTCTGTTTTGGTTTACTGGGTGCATTAGTGGGTCAAGGGCAGATGCTTCTCTTCTTGTTGTACTTACTGGAGGGCCTTTGGGTCCAGGAAAGCCAGTAGGTCCTTGGGGCCCTGGAGGACCCTAAGAGACAAAAGAACACAAGAAAGTTAGTGTTGCCACCTGGTGATGCTAAAGCAATCAGCCTCTCACTTGGGGGTGGGCTCTAGAGCAAGGGGTGCGGGAGGTTTGGTAGAACCCCAAGATCCATCAATCAGAGGCAGGTGCATAATTACAGCAGAGGGAGGCTCTTCTGTTGTTGTTACTACTACAAATTTCCTTCATAAGAACATAAGGCCAGGCCCATGTCCCATCTAGTCTAGCATCCTGTCCTAAAGGGAAACCTGCAAGCACAATTCAAGGACAAGAACCCTCTCTCCTCCTGAGGTTTCCAGAAACGGATGTTTAGAAATGTTACTGCCTCCCTCCATGTAGGCAGAGCATAGCCATTGTGGCTAACAGACAACAATAGCCTCCTTCTCCTCCGTGAACTTGTTGAATTCTGTTTTAGAGCCATCTAGGTTGGTGGCTATCACTGCCTACTGTGGAAGCAAGTTCCCTAGTTTAACTATGTGCTGTATGAAGGAGGACTTTCTTTTCTCTGTCCTGAATCTTCCCACATTCAGCTTCACTGGACATCCACAAGTTCCAGTGTTAAGAGAGGGGGGTGGGAAACCTCTCTCTATCTATCCTCTCCCCGCTACTGTGACATCATTTTATGAACTTCTATCAAGTTGCCCCATGCTGCCTAAAAGTCCATGTTTATCTCTCATCTAAGCTCCTGTCTCAGTCTGCTTTTTTCTTACCCTTTCGCCTGGAGGACCAGGGGGCCCATCACCGCCAGAGTTGCCCTTTTAATGAAGAAAAAACAAGGACATTAGAATGAGAGGGCTACCAAGGCCACAAGGACAGAAACATCAGCTTGAGCACACAACATAGATCTGGGTGTGTGTGTGTTTTTGGAATCCCAAATACCTTGGGTCCTGGTTTTCCAGTGATGCCTCTCTGACCACGTTCTCCTCTGGGACCCTTGAGAAGAGATAAGGAAGAAAACTTGTTAAGGTGTGACCTGTCTGATGATGCAAAAACTGGCCCAAAAGCCAATCCCAGGGAAGCCAAGAAGCAGGAAGAGACAGGGTGGCTTACCGTTGGGCCCCGCTGTCCTCTTGGTCCAGGTTTACCAGGAGTACCCTAGAACCAGAAAAAAGAGGTGACCTTAAATCAGTTGGAACAGAGTACCTTGGAAGGTGGTGGACTCTTCCTCATCGGAGGTGCTCAAGCAGAGGTTGGATGTCATGGCACTGTCAAGCATGGGATGTCCCAAGTGAGGAATTCACTCTTTATCATCAAAACTATACTTACAAGTTAGGAAAAGGCATGTCCATCAGTCATATGTCTCTCAGCTACTTCTAGGTATGCACCCAATGAGGCAGCTGCAGCAAAAGAGAGGCCCTGCCCCTGACCTCAGCTTATGTGTCGGCCCCACCCAAGCTGCGCACAAGCAGACAAAGATTCTGCCTGCATGTAAGCTGTTTCTGCTCCTTCTGCTTCAATCCTTTTCTGGTTCCAGGAGACAGTGGAATAGAAGAGATATGGGCAGGTGGAGGAGGTATGGAAGCTCTTGACTTTACACTTGCCTGACCAATCTCTCCCTCCACCTGTACCTGTTCTTCACTCTCCAATCCTGCAGCTTTTCCCACCCCTGACTCTTGTCTCCTGGCTGATACAGGTTCCCCCAGCCAAACTGACAACATCCTCTCCCCTATCTGGATTGCAAATGTTTGCAATCGACTCTGAGCAACCGGAATGTTAATGAACATTCTGCTCCATCATATCAGTTCAGTCAAATGCTACCCAGGACAAAATGCAATGTTACTGTCTTGAACTCTGTTGACTTTCAAAGGATGAGAGGAGGGTGACCAAGATGATCTAGGATCTGGAAACCAAGCTTTATGGGGAACGGTTGAGGGAGTTGGGTATGCTTAGCCTAGAAAAGAGGAGACTCAGAGAAGATATGATAGCCATCTTCAGATATCTAAAGGGTCAAATGGAAGATGGAAAAAGCTTGTTCTCTCCTGTTCCAGAGGGTAGGACCAAAACTAATGGATTCAAGTTACTAGAAAGGAGTTTCTAACTAAACATCAGGAATAACTTTTTGAAGGTAAGAGCTGTTTGACAGTGGAATGGACTCCCTTGGAAGGTGGTGGACTCTCCTTCATTTGGAGGTTTTTAAGAAGAGGTTGGATGGTCATTTGTCATGTCTTATATAGTTAAGAATCCTCAGTTTCAGGAAATACGACTAGATGACACTCAGGGTTCCTTCCAACTTTGTAATCCTATGATTCTATGAGCTGGGCTGGGCTTCAGACAGTTGCAGTAGAGTGGTGCTTTCGCTGCTAGTTTTCCTCACTGCATGGCATTTGAATTTGTCCCATGGTTCAGCAAGCAGAGGGTGGCATTTCATAAGACACAACTCAGTGGAATGAAAAGCTGCCAAAAGCCTCCCCTATAGCGGGCTAGGGGTGTGGGGTGGGAAGTGATTTGTAGCTAACAATCAAGAGATGAAAATTGTGCACCAGAAAAATAAGAGCAGCCGGGACGGGGGGAGGGAGAGAGAAAGTACATGGGCCCCCCCTCCCGTGCTCAAGTTATGTAAACTAAATTTAGACGGCACAATATTAACATGTTGAAAAGCAATTTATACCTCCTGCATTCCGATCAAGCATGCCTGTTAGAAGCAATTTGAATTTAAATGAGAGCAAAAGGGAAATTTAACGCTGTCCATGCTCTCTCATTGTAACATGGGTGCTGTTGAAGAACATGAGAGCCCACACCCCCGCCCGACTGCCAATCGGTCTCATAATTATGGAAATGGAGTTTGCTTTGCACTTGGACAAATAAACACAAAGCCTTTTAACCAGCCCCTCAGTGTTCTCCTAATCGCAAGGGATCCTTGTCACGTCCCTTACACTTTGATTTCCCCATCCTCAGGTGTCATAAACAGGCACTGAAGGAAAAATGGGGGCTTCAGAACAGGGCAAAGAGTGGTGTGGGTTTCACTAGATGACTCATGGGGTCCCTTCCAACTCTACAATTCTGCAATAGGAATGAGTCAAGCATTGGCATAAAAAGAAAGAAAAAAAGACTCTTACCCTTCCTCCTTTCTCACCATTTGCTCCTGGAAACCCTGGAAATCCAATGGAGCCCTGAAGGGAGAGAAAAGAAAGAGAAAGAGCGTGCAGGAAGTTAATGTGAACATTCTGTAGCTGCCAAAATAACATCACAAGGCACCCTAGCGACCAAAGAATTGCACTTCCAGGAGAAGAGAAGGGAATGAAGTTATTGTGGGGCCCTTAACAAATAAAAAAGAGTGAAATTCCAAGACCATTCCTTTGTTTGTTTTAAACACTTATATTGACTTACATAGTTCTCCTCCTCCCCATTTTATCTTCACAACAACCCTATGAGGTAGATTAGTCTGAGAGGCAGTGACTGGCCCAGGGGGCTTCATGGCCTTGTTGGGATTTGAAGCCTGGTCTACCTGGCCCTAGTCTGACACTCTAGCCACGAATCACACTGGCTCTACCCAGCACCTATCTTCTCAAAAACCCCACTTTACAACACTACAACAAAGTTATTGAATCCAGGAAACAGGAAATTATGTTCACATGTGGTGGGGCTGTAAATATGTACAATTTTTGGCAAAGGGTGTTTAAGGAGATAACAGAAATCACTGGGTTAAAGCTGACCGAAAGTCCAGAGGTAGCATTATTATCAATTTACGATGGGGTGGAAGGTTCACAGGCTATGAAGGACTTGCTCACAAATTTATTGACAGCTGCACAAATTATTATAGCTAGGAAGTGGAAGGGGCAAGCAGAATATAAAATGGAAGAATGGTATAAAGAGGTGTGGGTATAGCTATTAATGATAAATTAACATGTGCCATTAAGGTAAGATGGGGAATATGCAGGAGAAATGATTTTGAGGAGATATGGAGGGTGTTTGTAGAATTTGTACTGTTAAAACGGAAAGGGGTCAAACCATCACAAGAGGTGTTGAAATTTTGGGAGGTTGGATAGTTACAATGGAATGGTCTCGGTGGTGGGGTGCACATTTTTATTCTTATTTATTTATGATTATTACTTTGTCAAAAAAAAAAATTAAAAGGGGGGGGAGTTATTGAATCCAATTGCAACAGGACAAACAAGGAAACAGTAGAGTCCTCCCAGAGCAAGGCATCGTGAGGTGAGGTGTCCCAAACGATTGCCCAATGTAGTAGTCAAAACTATGGGTGATGCCTTTTTCGAATGTCATCTTCACAGAGAAGAACATGGTAGGTGACTTTGCCCCGTTATGAGGAAACACGCTGAAAGGACACTGGAAGTGCTATTTGGAATATTACTTGACTAATACAAACAATATTATCTAGCTCTGATTCCTGCATTGCAGAGGGTAGGACTAGCTAAGCCTTGGGGTCCCTTCCAACTCTATGATTTTATGATTCTGTGAGATATAGGCTATACAGGCAAGGAACGAATCTTCCTGGTTAATTATGTCTCAAACATCAAACAAATCTGTCCCCTACCCAACAAGCATTAAAAATAAATAATAAAACACCATGCTTAAAAAAAAAATCAAAGAAAAACAACAACCACACACAGTATCTCTAGAGGCTGTGATAAAATATGAGAGAGAAGGAGGGAGGGAGGGAGGGGGAGAGGGAGAGGGAGAGGGAGAGAGAGATTGAGAGAGAGAGAGACATTTCTAATCAGGGTATTTCTCAGTTTCTTAAAAAAAGAGAATTTGTGAACACCCACTCAAAATGAAAGTGAGCATGGGGTTGGCACCCCCTTTTATCCTAGAAATGGGGCCACCACTTTTATGTTACAGTGGCACTGCCTTTGTAATTATTATCCTTAATTAATTATCTAACAGTCTGCATGAAGAGTAATATGGGAGCCTGGCTTTGGTGCTCTCCTTCTTAAGACTGTGCAGAGTGGAAGCACAGAGAGGGAGGCAGTCGATGCCGGCATCAAAGGGTTTCCTCGGAGCGCCTACAGCGGCATCACCCGGGATGCTTTGATTCCTTAGTCCCCTGGTACCCTGTCGGATCTCTCGTGTGCACTCCTGGTGCCTGGAGTAGCATCCCTGCTTAATAATTTAAGGTTGATGAGGCAGCTTGAATGCTATGAGCTCTCGTCTTAAAGAGGCATTTATTATAAGCGTAAATTTTCCTAGAGATTTGCAAAAGGTTTGCAGGCTCTGAAGATCTATTTATTTAAAATTGCTTTTGTGTTTAAAACTGGGGAGTGGGGGTGGCGTAGCTAACTGCAAAGCTAAATGGCAGCATAATCTTGCATCTCTGAACACAACAGGGTGAAAATTGCATTGAGGGACAACCATAGGCTTTGGAACAGCAAAAAAATAGGCTTTGAAACCATAGGCTTTGGAACAGCAAAAAAATAAAAATAAAAATGGGAACAGTAATAATTCAAGGATTTTGAGGATCTAAACGCAAGTCCACACATTTAGATCTAATGTCTGAGCAAACTCAAGGCTCAATATCTGAGGACTCAGACAAGGCCTCAGACACTGATATGTCTAATGGGAATGGTTGCCTGCAAAATGGCAGGAAAGTAGCAGCAGTTATGGAGGCTAATAGAGACTCAGGTGTCTACATAGACAGAATTTGCCATGCCCTAACGTGTGACCATCAGCACCATTTTCACAGAAATTTGAAGTCCTTTCTAATTAACCAAAAGACAGCTCTCAAACTGTAAATGTACTGTAGTGCTGAATCTTGCAACCACTAATCAATCTGGTAAACAATTAATGCATATGGCCACGGAGGATCATGCCCTAAAGCTCGAGGAGCAATCAGACAGAAATAGATGTAATCCCACCCCCAACAAAAAACAACAACATAGGCCTACCCAGAGAATCAGGAGAGATGCGGCTCAATTTTTGGTGGATTGGACACTTACTTTGAATATAAATACCACCATGTCAATAGCAGATGTGGAGAGGGCACACAGAGTCCCTGGAGGCCGAAGCAAAATGGGTGAAGCCTCGCCGTAATATTGTCATCTGCTTTAAGCATTATAGGCTTTACCATATTTAAAGCACTCTGTAACATCAGGGGCTTCAAATATGAAGAATCCAGCACTGCCATATTTCAAGACATCAATCTGGTCTGGTCACTCTCGCCTAGCCACGAGATTTTCACCCTTATACAGCTGGTCTGAAGGAGGCTGGCATTGGTTACCATTGAGGCTTTCCTTTGAATATTAACAGCTCAGCACAGACAGTGTGTGCTGAGTGACAACCAACAAGCTGAAAATATGCTAAAATATCTTCTACTTTCAACATCGGTTAAGGTAGCTGACGGTGCCCTCCCACAACTTAGGAAAAGGCAATCTCCCCTGGAACGTCAAGAGAAACAAGAAAAACAGGACAACACACACTTGATCACAATACTCTCTGTTTTATTCACCTATCAAGAGTGCAGTTATCCAGTGTCAAAATATTTAAGGTACTTGTATTTGTGTTTATCATCCCGTCATGGGAATGGAAGGCTTGGAGAAAAGCTGATAGCCCCTGTTTGCTCCCATGTTTGCCTGGGCATTTTTGTGGCAGATCTCCACTGTTCATGTGATTCTGCACAAGTGGAGCTTTCTGCTCCCAGGGCAGCTAAAGGTTGCATGTTTGGCAAGGTTGGTTCTGTATCATACCAATTATGAGAGTCCGGTGTTCGACGAAAGCCTTCAGGAAGGCCCATTGATACTTTGGCAATTGGTGAAATCTTCCAAGAATGTTATACTTCCCTGTACTCCTCCTGACAATCCTTCACAATCCTTGATAGAACTTCATCTCTCTCAAGTGTGCCTTTTGTCAGAGGTGCACATGGAGTATTTGAATCAACCAATATCCCAACAGGAAGTACAGGGAGCAATAAAAAGACTATCATTGGGCAAATCACCAGGACCAGAAGGCTTCTCAAGGGAATATTATAAGGCGTTTGAAATGGAGCTCTCACTCTGGTAAATTAGACTATTTAGTTCAATTTTAGATTGAGGTGAAATTCCCCAGACATGGTGAACCTCAGAACTAACCCTATTGCTGAAACCAGGGACTCTTATAGACCTATTGTTCTTATTAACGTTGATGCAAAACTTTTCACGGCAGTAATGGCCAAAAAATAATAATATTTTTAATTGGACAATATATTTCAACCAGCCAAACTGGCTCTATCCCATACAGGAATATATTAGACTCAGTAAGGAGAATCCTTATTGTTATTCATGAGCTCCACACAGAAAACTCCTCTGGAACTTTAATTTCTCTCGATGCCTTCAAAGTCTTTGACAGAATTCAATGGCACTTTTAAAAATATTTATTACAGTGGTACCTCGGGTTACATACGCTTCAGGTTACAGACTCCACTAACCCAGAAATAACGCTTCAGGTTAAGAACTTTGCTTCAGGATAAGAACAGAAATCGTGCTCTGGCGGCAGCGGCAGCGGGAGGCCCCATTAGCTAAAGTGGTGCTTCAGGTTAAGAACAGTTTCAGGTTAAGAACGGACCTCCAGAACGAATTAAGTACTTAACCAGAGGTACCACTGTATCTACCGGTAAATGACAATTTGGTAAGCAATTCATGCGCATGATCAATCAATTTTACCTACAGTCTAACACCATCATTACAGTTACAGATAGGTAGCCGAGTTGGTCTGCCATAGTCGAAACAAAATTTTAAAAATCCTTCCAGTAGCACCTTAGAGACCAACTAACTTTGTTATTGGTTCAGTTACAGGTAGGTAGCCGTGTTTTGTGCATGCACACAAAAGCTCATACCAAGAACAAACTTAGTTGGTCTCTAAGGTGCTACTGGAAGGAATTTTTTTTTATTTTTTTTTATTGTATGAGCTTTCATGTACATGTGAAGAAGTGTGCATGCACACAAAAGCTCATACCAAGAACAAACTTAGTTGGTCTCTAAGGTGCTACTGGAAGGAAAATTTTTTATTTTGTTTCAACCACCATTAAAGTAAATGGGTATGACAACACCAAACCCATCCACCTCAATAGGGGCACTCGTCAAGGTCGCCACTGCTCTTTGTAGTGGTGATAGATGTGCTTGCCATTCATTTGCAGGCTGATGCAGCTATTTAGGGTGTGAAAATTGGAAATATTGAGCACAAAATTAGTATGTTCACCAATGACACTGGTTAATTTTCTGACTCTCTTAATGCACTCCAACCACTCAAAACAAAATTGAATGCATTTCATGCAGTTGTGGGACTGGAAATAAATTATGCAAAATCTGCCATTCTTCTAATTAACTTACCCACAATGACTTTTGAACAACTAATATCACAATCAGAATTTAGTATTGCCCACAGTGCCTTTAAATATATTGGCATTAATTTAACATCAGATCTTAAGCAGCTTAGTTGCAGAAACTATAAAACCCGCTCAAAGATATTGCCCAAGAATTGGCGAATGGAAACATTTAAATCTCAGTTGGCTTGCAGGATAGCTGTGATTAAAATGTCTATTCTTCCAAAGTTCTCATATTTTTTTCCAGGTTTTGCTCATCTATATTCTCTCTTCTCTGCTTAAAAATGGCAATGAAAGCTAATTCTATCTGTCTCATCCAGGAAAAAATATCTAGAATAAAGTATGAAATGTCATTTGGGCACAGACCTAAGAGAGGTTTTGGAACATTTCAGATTAAATCTCTGATCCCCTTGATTAGGGAACAAAATGACATTCCATGGGTGCAGATTGAGGCCCTTCACCATCAGTAAGGGCACTTCCTTTCCTAAAACTATCCTGGACAGAGTGGACTGGGACACAGTTCTGGCTCCCAAACTCTCACCATTGGCCCCACTGCTAGACCATACATCATTCCGACAGGAGGATAAATACAGACAATTTAAAAAGAAACTTGAGAAGAGAGGCATCTATCAGATACAAGACCTTCTTCCTAGAGGTATAGCAATCTCTGAAACTTTCTAATGAGAGCACCCTAAACAGATAATTCCCCACGAACAAAACAAGGCTTACCTTGGGGCCAAGTCTCCCAGGATATCCCGGTAACCCAGGAACGCCAAGCTTGCCCTGTAAAAACAAACCAATATTTAAGAAATGAAGAAAACAGGTTTTATTTGGGGAACTCTATATTTAACTTAACTCCAGAATTAGCCTTTATGCTTACACAAAACCAAAAACGGACTTGTATCCATCCTTCATCTTATTCAGAACAGGGTGGTGCGTTTGTACCCAGTGCAAGCCTTGCTCAGAGTAGATCCACTGAATTTAATGGACATGACTGCCTTAGAGCCATTAATTTCAATGGGTCTGCTCTGAGTAGGACAAGTAGACCTATTAAAATTAAAAGAACTGACTAACTTTGGTTTGTTAGTTTCAGTTCATTTGCTTTGACTAAAACTGTGACACAGCTCAAATATTTTTGGGGTGGGAAGGAATCCCTAGCTTTGGGGCATGATCCAAAATGAAGACTAGGCCAGCATTGGATGGGTGAATGATGGACAGCCCTTTCTCTACCAGACTTCATGGTTCCAGGGTAATCCAAGAAATGGTAACAGTAATAACAGAATAGGCTTTGATCCACCCCTGGTCTCCTGAATCCAGAGAGTCCTGCTCCGACAAGACACTGCCAGTGGCACCAGTAAAACGGCCCAGGTAAGATTTGGTATATCTCTTAACTAGCAGGAAGTCTGGTTGGAACAGACACAGATGCTGTGGAATAAATCCCAAATTCTGACTGTTCAAAACCCTATCACAGAGCTTTCCAAACTGTGTGTCATGCAAACGCTCCCCACACTTCTCCTGGAGCAGGAAAGGAGTTAGTTTAACCTCCAGTTTGCTAGTAAAACTGAACTACAGTGTCACGAAATGATGCATGTCTAAAAAGTGTGACACCAACATGAAAAGTCTGGAAAGCTCTGCTCTATCATAATTCATCACATGATCCACAATACCATTCACATGGTGCTCTTACTTTTTCTCCAGCAGGGCCCAGAGGACCAGGGTCGCCATTGGGGCCTCCGCGACCCTTTGGCCCTTCAGGGCCATCTTCGCCTCGTGGACCTGGGGGCCCGATTTCCCCCTGTAAATAATCAGAAAAGAGATGAATTCCTTGATCCTTGAAAAAGCTATCTCACACTCACCATTAAGCTGCAGGTTAATTTTTAAGGATGATGTTAAACAGAATTGCAAAACAACAACAACAACATCCCAACTTCTTTCCAGAGCAGAACTCAAGGCAGCTTACAAATAAAAATACAAAACACATATAAAAAAGCCTAAAAAGCAAAGATCATAATTTCTAGAGAAGGAATTCCAAAGTCTGAGAGCGGCCACTGGAAAGGCCCTCTCCCACACCCCTACCAATTGTGCCTTAGCAATGAACTACCAAGATGTCAGTTTTCAGCCCTGCCTAGACCTGGAAACTGAGGTCTCCCAAGGAGGAGGAGAAGGAGCAAGTAGATGAGGACCCTTCCCCCAGCAGATCCTACACTGCTAGCAAGCCTAAAGAGCCAATGAATCCATATATCCCTGCCCCATGACTGGAGATTGCATCTTCAACTGCCTGCAGTTCCTGGGCCACATGTTGGACTGCCCTGCTATAAGTTAAGTGAAAGTCACAGCAACAAAACATACTTCTTATTCTCCAACTTTCAGGCCTTGTCTGAAGAAGGGAGTGTCAGATTCTGACACTGTCTATAGAAAAACTGTCCCTTCCCAGAGGATCTGTGTATACCTTCAGATGAATTTCAGAAGAAGGCAGGAAGTGAAAGCTTGTGTCTCTGAAACACTCCGCAATGCCTCGTTCTTGCAGGCAGAAGGGGTTATTCTAGGGTAGCAGCTCTGGGATCTAATCCCAGTGGCAACCTCAGTATCATGACCAGCTTTGAAGACCATGTTTACAAAAAAACTCACCCTGTCTCCTTTAATGCCCATGTCGCCCTTGAAACCTGGGAAGCCATCTTCACCCTGGATGAGGACAAATCATTATCATCATTATGATTAACTACCCGCCCTTCACCCCAAGGTCCCATAGTGGGTGACAACTTTAAAATACAATATTAAGAACAATTTAAAATGACTTACAAAATTAAGGTGGATCCTAAAAATATACTCCTCAAGTGCCAAAAGGCAGGGAAAAGAGGTGCACCTTCAGCATCCTCCAGAAGCTATGCAATGAAGGTGCCAGGCGCACCTCTGTGGGGAGGGACTTCCATAGCTTAGAGGCCACCACAGAAAAGGCCCTCCCTTGGGCCACCACACCCCCAGCAACTGAGAGGAGGAACTACCAAGAGGCACCCCCTCTGCTGATCTCAGCACCTGAGAGGGTCTGTAGGGAAGGAGGATGCCTTTCAGATATTTGGGGCTTGAGTCGTTTAGGGCTTTAAATATCAATGTGAGCACCTTTAATTGGACCTGGAAATGAACTGGCACATAGTTATGGGTTGGAGACAATGGAGGAGTATACCAATGCAGCTGTTTTAAAACAGGGGTTGTGAGAGATCTAAATGTAACCCCAGCCAGGAATCTGGCCACTGCATTTTGGATCAACTGAAGTTTGCAAGTCATATTTGAGGGTTCTCCACAGCTAAAGGATAGAGGGAAGGATTGAAATGCCTCTCCACACTTTTATTCAAGGATCCTCCATTGTAGTGATGGACATCATAACCCTCCTTCTACATCTCAGATTTATCTATGCCCTCCACAGCCAAGGGAGCTCAGACACTATGGCTAGCCCCAAGTTGTCACTGAGTAGGTATTTGAACCCTATTCTCCAAGGTCCTAGCTCAACGCTGTAACCACTGCACCACACTGGATCTCATATTAAAGACTACAATTCCTGTCAATCCTTACCACTGGGGTTAATGGGAGGTGCTGCAGTTTTGGGGAGATGTATCATATTACCTACTCCTCATCTTCAACCTTCCCTCTATCTCAACAGCCCATGTTGCCTGTCTACTAGGGATGCCTGCCCTGTAGCACAGATTTCCTTCCTAAAGGACCCCCAATAAGCTACTGAGGAACCCCAATGTTCTTTTTATTA
>OFHU01001952.1:0-258949 GCA_900245905.1 Lacerta viridis
AGATCAGAAGGCAGAGTGTGAGCGTTGCCATGGAAATACTCAAATAATAACCCAGCAGTGAATGATGATGCTAGAATCCATTTGCCAACCAGCTTTTGCAAGGCTTTAAATAAAAACAATCAACAATAACTTGCTAGGGACATTTGACGGAGCTCAGTTCACAAGACACCCATGTCTAGACTCCACTGCTAGCTCCAGGGCATCCTTTAAGGTTTTTGAGGAATACAGGTTAAATTCATTGCAAAGTTCAAAAGGTTTACCCCTAGGCACATTCAAGTTTAGATGGCAAAACATCCATGTATTTTAACAGAGCTTGTGGCGGTTGTTTCTCCTTGACCAAAGTAATGCCTTTAGGAACATAAAGCTCTGTGGGATATCAGATGCTCCATTCTAATGCAACATTTGCCAACCAGATGCCTTCAAGCAAGGCTTGAAGGTAATGGTTTAGATGGAGATAAGACTACCTCTGAACCCGGAGGTTCTATTTCGTCAACATGGTTACCGGTAACAGTTATTAAGAGGGCTATCTTCCATCATCCCCTTTCTTTCTGATTCAAGACTTCTCAGGCACAAAAGGAAAGTACAGTATCAGCAAACTCGGGATAATCCCAAGACTTAATAAACATAAGAACATTTAGAGCAGCGGTGAAGAAACTCTGGCCCTCCAGATACTGCTGAACTAAAACTCCTGTCCACCCCAGCGTCAGGGATGAGTTCATGTAGCATCCAGAGGGACAAAGGTTCCTTATCCCCGTCATTAAAAACGACTCTGGAGTTGCAGCACTCATCTCGCTTTACTGGCCGAGGGAGCCAGCGTACAGCTTCCGGGTCATGTGCCAGCATGACTAAGCCGCTTCTGGTGAACCAGAGCAGTGCACAGAAATGCCGTTTACCTTCCCGCCGGAGCGGTACCTATTTATCTACTTGCACTTTGACGTGCTTTCGAACTGCTAGGTTGGCAGGAGCAGGGACCGAGCAACGGGAGCTCACCCTGTTGCGGGGATTCAAACTGCTGACCTTCTGATCGGCAAGCCCTAGGCTCTGTGGTTTAGACCATGGCGCCACCCGTATCCCTGTCATTAGAGGGTAAAAAAAATGCCAAAGTAGGAAGCCCCCCCCCATTAGAATGGAGCAAGGGATGCAGACAAATACAAAAAGGGTGCAGACAAGTGGTCTGGATAGGTCATTTCCAGGTTCATACTGAGGAGACATATTTAGAGACAGAAGTGAGAGCTGTCCAAAGAAAGCAAAGGAGAAATCCAGGATTTTAATGTAGCTGGGAATAGACACAAGTACGTCCACACACACACACACACCCTAAATTGGAGAAGGCACCCCACTACAAATAGGCAATGCTCAGTGGGCACAAAATGCTAACTGTTGGGAGGAAATGGGGAGATAGAATGGTGTGGCTGGAAGTCCATCACTGCAACCTTTTGTTCCGGGACCCACTTATTTGTCTCAAATCCCTCTAAAAGCTACCTAAGCCTGCAAGTAGCCACCCACCAGAACGGGTGGCAGCAAGTTGCATTAAAAAATGTGTGTTAATTCTTACATTTACATACCACATTTTTATTACAAAGAGCTTTAGGTGGTGCACATGGTTCTCCTCCATTTCATCCTCACGACAACCCTGTGAGGTAGGTCAGGCTGAGACAGGGTGACTGGCCTAAAGTCACCCAGTGAGCTTCATGGCTGGATAGGGATTTGAACCCTGGCCTCCCAGGTCCTAGTCCAGCACTCTAACCATGATGCCAGAGGTCCTTCCTTTTTATCGGTCCCGGGTAAACCCCAAGAATATCCATCCATCTGTAGCATGTATGTAATTTGATGTTACAAGCCTCTTATCGTGTCCCCCCTCCCATACACAAACTCACCTGTTTGCTGTTGCAGGTTAGGAAGGATTCAACTCTTAACTGCATTAAGGTACAATACATTTCGGTATGCATGATTACAGTGTAGTGCTCTTTGATGTTTGTGCACGCTATTGACCTCCGCACCTATTTTCAAAGGGGTCTCACCACAAAAAGTAGTAGGTACGTTTACAACCGGGCTTCAAAATAATGAGATCCCCAGACAACCGATTCTTAAGGCAGCTGCATGCGTGCAAAAACTCTCTTTTGTCTACTTCAGGGATGGCCTGAAAGTCGATACAAAATGAAAAGGTACTTTGGGTTTGATTTGTTGTGCAGCAAATGCTTTCTGTCAGCCTTGCCAGCTGCCAGCAAATTTGCATCAGTTCAAGAGCTGCTTTAGGAAATCTAATAAATTATCCTGAAGCAGCTGCCACAGTAGCAGGAGGGTCTCTTGCAGAGGGAACCGCCCCCCCCCAAGAAAGCTTTCTATTAGGAAAGATAAATGGAAGAGTATGTCTGGCTGCTTTTAGATATGCTCTTTGCAGGATCATTGACCAGGTAGGTAAAGGTAAAGGGACCCCTGACCATTAGGTCCAGTCGTGTCCGACTCTGGGGTTGCGACCATTAGGTGTGTCCGTCTGTTGTTCACTCATCTCGCGGGGCTGGCTGAGCAGGCTTCCGGGTCATGTGGCCAGCATGACTAAGCACTTCTGGTGAACCAGAGCAGCGCACAGAAACACCGTTTACCTTCCCCCTGGAGTGGTACCTACTTGCACTTTGACGTGCTTTCGAACTGCTAGGTGGGCAGGAGCTGGGACCGAGCAACGGGAGCTCACCCGTCATGGGGATTCGAACCACCGACCTTCTGATCGGCAAGCCCTAGGCTCTGTGGTTTAACCCACAGCACCACCCGCGTCTGATAAATCCTGATAAATTGACCAGATAAATCCTGCCAATTCTAAAAACAACACCTTATTTCTAGGGCACTAGTGCCAAAATTGCTCTAGACAAACAAGACAAAAATTGAACCTTGAAAATTTAGTGAAATGTGCTTGTATGGTTTCTGAAATGCAGGGTTGTTTTCTTTTTTTTAAGGGACAAGAATGTTAATGAAGCAAGCTTGCCGGGCCCTTTTGGAGACACTCCTAGAAACATATGCAACTTCCAATCCTGTCCACTTATGCACCACAGCAATGATATTTTTTCTTAGCTTCTTAAAAACTTTTTAAAGGCTTCCCTCAAAATTTCAGGATGAAATGCTACCGTGTGCTGCCTTAAGCTAAGAGAGAGACTAGCCCAATGTCAGTCACCCAGTGACTTGATCTAAGAACTTCACAGCCTGACCAAAGCGACAAGAGATGTGCAACATCAGCCCCTGTGATTGGCAAGCAGCACTGTGGCTTGACATACACATTCTTCAAGTTGTTTCTCAAATTATCCAGGTAGCAGTGCTAATCCCATTAATTTCTCATTAATGTGATGAAAAATGGGTTATAATTTTCAATCTCAAAAGAAAAACCCCCACATACCTTGGGGGAACAGAAACAAAACTGCTCAGGTAGGTAAAGTCTTTTTTATAACAACAAAAACAAAAACAACATTTAAGTAGTAAGATTTAAAAGAGGACACCATTGCCGATTAATAGAAAAAGTACCCATTTATTCAAGGTATGACAAGTGTATTTACAGTATTTTTTCCCCCCAGGACAAGATTCTCATGTGATTTTTAAAGCAGCAATAAAGAATTACATTTAAATGTGAGAAAATGTATTTTGTTGTTACAGATAATCTTGAATCCTGATTCTGTCTTCCCACTTTGGTGTCATATGTTAATTTGATGAGCATCTCCTCTATTCTTTTATCAAAGTAATGGATAAATATGTTGACCAACATCAGGCCCAGGACCGAACCCAGTGGTCCCTCACTTGTCCCCTTTTCTAGAATGGTGAGGAACTATTGGTGAGCACTCTGGGTTCAGTCAGTCAACTGGCTATGAATCCACTTAATAATAACACCATCTAGTCAATATTTTACCAGCTTCTCCTCAATAAGATCATGGGAGACATTGTTGAAAGCCTTCCTGAAACAGAAATACCCTACATCTACAGCATTCACCTGATCCACCAAGCTTGTAGCTCTATCAAAAGAAAGAAATGAGATTCATCTGGCATGACTTGTTTTTGAGAAACCCAAGCTAGCTCTTAGTAATCCCAGCATCATTTTCTAAGTGCTTACAGACCCACTGTTTAATTATCTGTTCTAGGATCTCTCCTGGTATTGACGTCAAGTAGTTTCCTGGGTCCTTTTCATTTCCCTTTGTGGATGAAAAGGTCCCTGTCTCTGGCCATTCTAAGACTTTATTTTCCATACACAGGGTCAGGGTCAAGGTATCCAGAGGACTACTGCACTAAAGCAAAGATTTGCATCGTAAATGCTATCGTCATCATGAAATATATTCATTTTCAGATCAGCATAAGCTGATAATTGTAAACTCAGTGTTATTACCAAGAAATGAACTGGGGAAACCACCATAGATCTCGGATAGATAATGAAGACCTTCTGTGGTGACGTGTCGAAGGTGTGGGATCTAATGAAAAGGTGGTGAGAAATTTTGGCAAATGCAAGACGACTCCTAGACGGTGAAGTTGCCTTCCTCTAACTACTGAAGATTTCAAAGGGAATGAAGCCCTAATGGTTCTTAAGGTTCAACCTCTTCCCCTCAAAATAGAACAAAAGAGAAGCATCAGTGTCTCTGTTCAGGAAGCATGAAGCTGTATATTGTGACTATCTGCCTTTTTTGCTTCTACTTTGAGCCTCTTCATGGTAAGTGATCTTCCACAGTCTCCCAGCAGCCATTTACGTATCAATTTACTAGTGGAAGGTTGTGTGGGGGAAGAGGTAGCAGAGGAACACTGGTCAGAAAGCTTTGGTGAAGAAAAGGCACCTTAACTTTCACGGTGAACGTTTCTGCAGTCTTTTAAATATCTCTGTGAGAAGTGGGGGGTTATTGTTTTGTCATTTCGGTTTAATTACTCGTGTTTTATTTTGTATTTTATTCTGTGAACAGCTTTGAGATCTTTTGATGAAGGGCGGTATATGATTTAAATAAAAATAAAAATAACAACTTTTTACATGGAAATATGTTAGTCTTGAACTGAACCACCGCTTAAATTCAAAGGATGGGTGGATTTTTGCCAACACCAGTTGGTGCTTCCTGTGGTTTTTGAGGCAAAAACGTAATGTATTTTTTTCCCTTTTTCATATACAAAGAAAGCTAACCTTTATCTGTTTATGTACCACATACTGATAAACCTATGCTTCAACAATGCTTTAAAAACCAACAGTAGTTTTTAAAAAGCAGTTGTAGTCAAATATTTCATTATCTAATTCAGTGTTTTTTAACCTTTTTTGGGCAAAGGCACACTTGTTTCATGAAAAAAAATTCACGAGGCACACCACCATTAGAAAATGTTAAAAAATTTAACTCTGTGCCTATATTGACTATATATAAAGTAATTCTCTTGAATTTTTCAATTTTTCCCACGGCACACCAGGCAACATCTCGCGGCACACTAGTGTGCCGCGGAACAGTGGTTGAAAAACACTGATCTAATTAGTGTTTCCAGAAATTTGGCTGTCTAGAGGTCAAGTTGAGCAGATTTGTTTGTCTTACTAAATAAGTCCTTTTGTTGAAGATGTGGCTAGACACCTGCCAGACAAATACAGCTTTTTTGGTTTTCCAATTGTGGCATAGCTCCCCATCCCTTATGACCTTTCCAATATGTCGGTTCTTTTCTTAAGTAAGTGTGATGGGTGCACACCGTTAGCGTGGATCTTATCTGACTTTTGCAATAGCTTCTCCTGTGAAAAGTTGCTTTTCAGTAGCTATCCCTGCTTGTTCAATACATTTCAAATTAATAAAAACACAGTGACTCCTTCCCACTTAGTTCAGAACATATCTGCTGTTTCTTACCTTTCATGATTGGAACCTAGATATTTGAAAGACCTCCTTCTTCGACTTTAGGAGCCTGTCCAAATGTTATATTCCTCAGAGTTCCCTCTCAGGTCCACTGCCTCTGAGGTGGGGCATGTGAGACTGCAGAAAGGGTCTTCTCAGGTCACCATGAAATGCCTCCTCAAGGGAGACCCACCTGGTACCAAACTTGGTGCCTTTTCAGGTCAGGCATCCCAGTAAGTTATTTGAGCTGGTTTTAAATCACCTCGTTCTACTCTCTTCTCCTCTCTTTGCTGTCTTAAATCCCACTATCGAATTGTATATCTTGTTATTAATATTGTGAGCTGTGCTGGGAGCTGGTTTAAACTGAAGGGTGGCACAATTGCATTTTAAACAAAGAAATAAACAAAAACATTAGGAGGTCATGGGCCCAACTCAGCAACTTTGGTCATTGAATTTTGGGACATCAGACAGAGCTCTGTCCCACTGCCAAACCCACCACACTCTCTTAAATATCAATATTTTATTAATCTTTTAAAGAGACGAAAACAACAAGAGAACAGAAATAGAGTTGCCATATTTTCAAGAGCAAAAATAAGGACACATCTGCCAACTTTTACTTTTAACTATGGGTCACTACAACGACTCTACCCATGAAAAAGAGGACATGTCCTGGAAAATCGGGTCCTCCCTCAAAGACGGCACGTATTGCGATGAGACCTGGAAACCGACACCCTGTGTTGTGGGTGGGTACAATTGGTCAGCCGCAACATCAAATTGGAAGGTCCCTCGATGCTGGGTTGAATTGGGCCAATGGGGCACAGTCCAAATGGATCGAGGGACCTATATATACCCATGCACGTGACCCAGAGCTTCCTCTTTCAGTGCGTGCATTCGGAACAGCCACCCACCTCTCCCTATTTTAGGGCTTGCGCTTGACCTTGCTATGCCGTCGTGTGTCGTCTGTTGTTGGGAAAGGGGCACAGCAGGAATTTTCCCACTTGGCTGATTGGCTGTTGCCATTTGGGTTTCGCCTGCCGCGTAGCAAATCGTCACAACTTGTAAGGTTGCGGATAGGCACTGGTTCAGGTGATAGGGATGGGAGAACGCTCTCGCCATCCCTATGTGAAGGGTATTCCGTTAAAGGAATCCAGGGACTCAATGGTTTGGTCAACCCCTGAGAGGGGGTTGTTCCCTTGCCTGAGTCCAGGGGGACATTTGGGTGGCGGACATAGCCTGTTCCTATGCCTGTTCCTATGAGAGCCAGTGTGGTGTAGTGGTTAAGAGCGGTAGACTCGTAATCTGGGGAACCGGGTTCGCGTCTCCGCTCCTCCACATGCAGCTGCTGGGTGACCTTGGGCTAGTCACACTTCTCTGAAGTCTCTCAGCCCCACTCACCTCACAGAGTGTTTGTTGTGGGGGAGGAAGGGAAAGGAGAATGTTAGCCGCTTTGAGACTCCTTCGGGTAGTGATAAAGCGGGATATCAAATCCAAATTCTTCTTCTTCTTCTTTCCGCTTATCTAGGTGTTCACTCTTGGAAGACCTATGCTGGAACCCTGGGTCAGCGCTACCTGCATGGCAGGGAGCTAGTCGAATCAGAGCCTATGCAACCATTCACTTTCTGTAATCAATAAAGTTGTGGCCTAAATTCTGCCAAAAACCAAAAGTAAAATTTGAGTCAAGTGTGAATTTATTTAGGGGGTAGGTTTCTGGGTCTGAACATGCAAAAGAGGACATATGAAAAAAGTGGAGGAGCTTGTGTGAATAGAACATCCTTTGAGATTCTGTTTCCCTCTTGGCTGCCAAATAGCTCAGTCGGTTGAGCATAAGACTCGCAATCTCAGTGTTGTGGCTTCGAGCCCCACATTGGACAATGAGATTCCTGCTACTTATTAATACTACTTATTAGCACACAATGTTTGCAGAATGAGAAATGTTTTCCATGGGTGAAAAAAAAGACTGTTTTGTTTTTAGGTGGTGGCTCCTGTTTATCATTTGCATCCAGCAGAGCTTCTCTGAAAGGTACATGGTTTTTTTTTGGGGGGGGATGCTTGGATGGAATCAATCTGGCATGCCAAACTTTATTTCTCCCTCTGTTTTTACTGCTGCGGATCCAGAGAAATGATACAAAAATTTAGAGGAAAGAAATGATGTCTACAATGGACCCCTGACCATTAGGTCCAGTCGCGGACGACTCTGGGGTTGTGGTGCTCATCTCGCTTTATTGGCCGAGGGAGCCGGCGTACAGCTTCCGGGTCATGTGGCCAGCATGACTAAGCCTTCTGGCGAAACCAGAGCAGCGCACGGAAACGCCGTTTACCTTCCCACCAGAGTGGTACCTA
This sequence comes from Lacerta viridis, assembly GCA_900245905.1. Taxonomy (NCBI): domain Eukaryota; kingdom Metazoa; phylum Chordata; class Lepidosauria; order Squamata; family Lacertidae; genus Lacerta; species Lacerta viridis. Next base: position 8,154 of record OFHU01001952.1, read on the forward strand.
TTTATCTACTTGCACTTTGACGTGCTTTCGAACTGCTAGGTTGGCAGGAGCAGGGACCGAATAACGGGAGAATACCCCGTTGCAGGGATTCGAACCGCTGACCTTCTGATCAGCAAGCCCTAGGCTCAGTGGTTTAACCCCCTGCACCACCCACATCCTGCTGTATCATGTAAGGCTGTTTAAATCTCATGCAAGTAAATGGGATTAAAGCAGCCTGTGTATGGGATTGGAGCTAAGGATTACGATCCAGTATGCATGTATACTTAAGCACCACTGAAATCAACAAAGATTAAGCATGCCTGATTCTGAGCTGGATCACACTTAATGTGATTTCAGAAGATTCATAACCATGGACAAGGATCTGACCAAGTCAGTTTGAGACATCATCCGGAAGATCTGTTCAGAATAAACTATTTTGGATGGTATTTTATCACATTTATAAACTGCAAGTTTGCAGCCTATACCCTGGGTCATCAAATGATCGAGCTCTGTCCCTGGCAAGGGCACAGAAGAGCAGAAAACTGAGACTGAAAGACACAGAAGAACTGCAAAACTTTCTAAGGCAAACAAATGCTTGCTAAAATTAAACTATACAAATACGAACATCATCATCATAATTAATTAATAATAATTCCATTTATATGCTGCCCTTTATCAAAAGATCGCAGGGTGATGTACAACATTAAAAAAAAAAATTATGGAGCAAAATAATAAAATAATAAAACAACAATAAAATCAAAGGATGATAATAGCATAATAAAAAAAATAGCCATTAAAATTCAAATGACTTTTTGCTTACGCAAACCAGTTGAACAGTTTTGGAAGATTTCACTGGAAATTCTTGGCCATACAGCAGAGATAGCCAAGATGGTTGCCTCCAGATGTTGTGGACTACAACTCTCATCATCCCTTGTCATCCTAGTTGGAGCTTATGGGAGTTGTAGTCCATCATACTGGGTATCCTGGCTATAGGTGGTCGTAAGATGTTCCTGCTGATTATGGTAGCTCATGATGCACATGTTATAAGACCAGAGAAAACATCAGGGATTGGGTGTCTAGAAAGAGCATAACTCCCCTCTTTATTCAAAACAAAATGGAATAAAAAATGCCTTCCAGTAGCACCTTAGAGACCAACTAAGTTTGTTCTTGGTATGAGCTTTCGTGTGCATGCACACTTCTTCAGATATGGTATCTGAAGAAGTGTGCATGCACACAAAAGCTCATACCAAGAACAAACTTAGTTGGTCTCTAAGGTGCTACTGGAAGGAATTTTTTTATTTTATTTTGTTTTGACTATGGCAGACCAACACAGCTACCTACCTGTAACTCCCCTCTTTATTGTTCCTCTTTTCCTCAAATGTTCTTTAAAATAAAAATAAAAAAATAGAAGAAGAGATGAAGGAAACAGCTGCTTGTACTTCCAATGGGATTTTTCTTCTATATACCTGTTGAGAACCATTCCATTCTCTCTCCACTTCCAGGGAATCTTACGTCCTCCAATGATGAATTTCCGAGAGAAAACTTCACATTTGACTGCCCCTTGTCACACAGTTATGACATCTTCCATATAAAACTGTTCAGAGGGCAGCACAAACAAGAAGTCTGTGCTCTCTACATAGACAGAGGGAAAGCAAGAATTAACAGGAGTGACATTTGCAACCCAGTGCATTCCGGTGATAAAGTATCATTTGTTCTCAGAGGTTTGAAAAGCAAACATAGTGATACCTACACCAGCTGCCTACATATCTATGCACCCGTCCCTCATTGCTGTGAAACAATTGAGAAACACCTTTATATCCAAGGTCAGTAGACTGCTTTATCTTTGCTGTCTAAGTGTAATGAGAGTCCTGCTAGTCACAACAGATACACCTTATAGTAAAGATTAAAGCCTAGAAAGCTAAATCCTCCTTCCAGTATAGAAGGATTTCTATACTGCATTTTTTAAAAAGTGATCTGAGATGGAGAATTTGTCTCTTGGCTTATTAATGTGTTGTTGTTTTGTATGTCCACCCTGGGGCAGTGTGGCATTATGATGGCAAACCTACAATTTGAATTTACCAGTCAAGTCTACTGTGTTGGGAGGAAAACTGCCACATTCCCTCCGAGGTTCATAAGACTTGGATGGTGGCCAGTTCTACAACTTTCTCTGTGCCTCAACCTTCCCTCCACCTGTGACTGTCGCCTTACCCTCATGAGGGATAGGTGTGGCTGGTAGAGATGGAGTAAAAATTTGATTCAGTTTGCATTTAGAGGCGAATGGATTGAATTCGCACTTCCCAAAACAATGCTCCGACCAAATTCCAAGCCATGGCTTGAAATTTGCACTTCAGCGAATGTTGCGATGCAGTTCTTCTGTCAAACAATGTTTAGCAAGATGCATACGTCAGGGGAAAGTTTTGCATGAAAACGAGTATATTAGTTATATAAAATTAGGGGGAATTGCTTGGGGGGGGGGAAATGTGTACATTAGTTGAAACCGCCTGGGAGAAATTTAGTATGCATCTAGTAAGGCTGTTGGATTTTCATGAGGATTGTTTCATTTTTAAAATAAAGAATTGAGATTAAGATTGGAGAAATCATAAAATGAAATGGCAGATCCTTCCATCCCTAGTCACTAGGGCTAAGGAAGACTGGGAAAGAAAGAAAGAAAGAAAGAAAGAAAGAAAGAAAGAAAGAAGAGAAAGAAAGAAAGAAATGTATAGACAATAGTGGTTGATCTTAGGCCCGAAGGTCTAATAGTAACTATTTAATTATATTTTTTTCAGAAGATGCAGAAGATTCAAACGTTTCAGAAGACTCCTGCTTGTTCTCAGAATCTGCATCGTGGATACTCATCGGGCTCACTGTTTTTTCCATTGTTGCCTGCATCTTCTGTTTCACAGCATGCTGCCTCAGAAATGTGGTAAGTGATTCTTCAAAGGCTCCTAACCTGTCCCTGCGAGATGGAGTGACATTTGGGCTTTCGTTAGTGAGATGCAGAGTCAGTAACACCCTCGCACACCTACGGAGTCAGCACGTCGAATGGAAACTGCTTTGATGAACAAATTTGAGCCATTTATTTACTACTGGAATTCAGTCACCGGTGACAGCAGCTTACTTTCAATTTCTCTAAGACAGAGCTGCTTATCGATTGAAAGACCTGGAACTTGAGGAAAGGGAGGGAGGGGGGAAACTTTGTGAACATCAGCAAAAACGACCCGAGGAAGCAATCCCCCTTGTTGCTTCCTTCCAAAGGAGAAACAAATAACTGGTGGGCCCCGGCCAGCTCTGAAGTCATTTGAGCAGTCTTGGTGAGAAGACTAGGAATATAGTTTATTTCTTCTTCCACTCAATCCGGCAAAGTGCCTCCAAGTCAATAATAATAATAATAATAATAATAATAATAATAAATAATAATAATAATTTATTTATTTACACCCCGCCCATCTGGCTGGGCTTCCCCAGCCACTCTGGGTGGCTTCCAACAAAATATTAAAATACAATAATTCATCAAATATTAAAAGCTTCCCTAAATAGGGCTGCCTTCAGATGTCTTCTAAAAGTCTGGTATTGTTCTCTTCGACATCTGGTGGGAGGGCATTCCACAGGGCGGGTGCCACTACTGAGAAGTCCCTGTGCCTGGTTCCCTGGAACTTGGCTTCTCGCAGTGAGGGAACCACCAGAAGGCCCTCGGCGTTGGACCTCAGTGTCTGGGTAGAACGATGGGGGTGGAGACGCTCCTTCAGATATACTGGATCGAGTATTCTTCCTGTTTGAAAGTAGGCATCACGGCCAGGTCACATCTTGTCATAGCTTTCAACTTTTCCCTTTTCTTGCGAGGAATCCTATTTGGAATAAGGGAATTTCCCTTCAAAAAAGGAAAAAGGTTGACAGCTATACATCTTGTTTTTCCTTCATAAGGAAACATGATGATGTTAATTTTTTGAGGGTGGGGATTGTGTACGTACACAAGGGAGCTTCCATTGATACCACCTTCCTGATTTGCATAAAGGTAAAGGGACCCCTGACCATTAGGTTCAGTCGTGTCCAACTCTGGGGTTGCGGCGCTCATCTCGCTTTACTGGCAGAGGGAGCAGTGTACAGCTTCCGGGTCATGTGGCCAGCATGACAAAGCCACTTCTGGCGAACCAGAGCAGCGCACAGAAATCCATTTACCTTCAACCGGAGCGGTACCTATTTATCTACTTGCACTTTGACGTGCTTTCGAACTGCTAGGTTGGCAGGAGCTGGGACCGAGCAACGGGAGCTCACCCCATCACTGGGATTCGAACCACCAACTTTCTGATCAGCAAGCCCTAGGCTCTGTGGTTTAACCCACAGCACCACCCACGTCCTCCTGCTTTGCGTACACAAGGCCAAAAAGAAAGACAGACAGAATGCGACATTCACATATAACATTGTTCATCCATCCCAAAACCAATCTGAATGTATGTGTGAACTGGCCCTTGGAGATGAACCATAGCTTTAGCAAACTGTAGAAAACCTAAGATGGGAAAGTTCAGTGTGTTGAAACCATAGCCATATCTATATAGAGGCCTGGCCCACTTCGAGCAGCGAATCAGGACACGCCAGCCTGGTCTATATGGATATACAGTGATACCTTGGTTCTCAAACTTAATCTGTTCCGGAAGTCTGTTCCAAAACCAAAGCACGCTTTCCCAAAGAAAGTAATGCAGAATGGATGAATCCATTCCAGACTTTTAAAAACAACCCCTAAAACAGCAATTTAACATGAATTTTACTATCTAACGAGACCATTGATCCATAAAATGAAAGCAATAATCAATGTACTGTACTATAAAATAAGTAAGACAGTATTGTAGATGATAAAAATTAAAATTACACTGGTACCCCTGGTTGTGAATGGTATCTGTTCCGGAGGCCCGTTCGCAACATGAAAAGACCGCAACCTGAAGTGCCGTATCTGCGCATGTGCATGGCATGATTCGGTGTTTCTGCAAAAAGTGCAATTCCAAAAGTGCAATGTTCAATGTGCAAAAAGTTCAATGCGATAAGGTGCTCAAGTCTCTTAGATGTCCATGTCTGTTTTCTGACGGGCGGCTAGCTTGCATTATCCCCGTTTCACTGTTATTGTTTCTTCAAGGGACGGACTTCTTCTTAAACAATAATAATAATTGCAGTGTACACAGTGAGCAAAATGATAACAAAAAATGCAAATTGCCTCTTTTGAGACATTTGTATGTGTTATGGATTATATCCCCTCTGGTTGTACACACACACACACACACACACACACGATTGAATACTCCCATGGTTTGTATTATTTGTATACATCACTCAATCGATCAGTAGCTGAACTAGGTTCCACACAGTCACAAAAACAAATTAACCGAAAAAGCCTCAAAAAAAGGCAAAATAAATAGCAAAAACAAAAGCGCCAAACTTAATCCGTTCCGGAAGTCCGTTTGACTTCTGAAATGTTCGAAAACCAAGGCGCAGCTTCTGATTGGTGCAGGTGCCCCTGAAACAATAGCCAACAGCCGCATCGGATGATCAGCTTCCGAAAAACGTTTGGAAACCAGAACACTTACTTCCGGGTTTTCGGTGTTTGAGAACCAAGGTGTTTGAGAACCAAGGTAGCACTGCAGGTAGAAATCAGCAATCTAAAATCTTTAATTTCTATTTCCAGGTTTGCCGCCATGTCACAAACTCTCATGACTACAACAACGAGTACATGTCCATGGCAGCTGTGAAGCCCATCTAATAATCCACCACTCAGAGGTAATACACAATTCTATCAGTGGTGTACGGAAACATGGACTAGTGGGACTAGCCTAGTTCCCCCCCTAGTTCCCGGCAGGACCTTTCTGTGTACCAGGCTCTGTGTATCTGTGTGCATGCACCTCTCTCTCTCTCTCTCTCTCTCTCTCTCTCTCTCTCTCTCTCAACTGCATAACCCTGCAAAGCAATACAGTGGTACCTCAGGTTACAGATGCTTCAGGTTACAGACACCGCTAACCCAGAAACAGTACCTCGGGTTAAGAACTTTGCTTCAGGATGAGAACAGAAATTGTGCAGCGGCAGCGGGAGGCCCCATTAGCTAAAGTGGTACCTCAGGTTAAGAACAGTTTCAGGTTAAGAATGGACCTCCAAAACGAATTAAGTTCTTAACTTGAGGTACCACTGTACAGTTATTTTCCATGTATCCAACAAATGTTTTCCAATCTTCTTTAAACATATGTTCTTCTTGCTCTCTTATTCTAGATGTTAAATCTGCAAATTGTGCATATTCTGTCAACTTAAGTTACCAGTCCTCTTTGGTTGGGACCTCGCTCACTTTCCATTTGGGGGCTAACAAAACACGGTCCACAGCTGTGGCATACATAAACAACCTTTTCTGACACCTGGGAATTTCAGTTTGGGTTATCCTCCAACAAAAAGGACTCTGGCTGCTTGAAGCAAAACTGCTACATACACACATTTCAAAACTTGACTTCCTCCCTCCTCTTTCTGCAATGCAGTTCTGCAGCTAAGTAATGTCTACAAAGAAGCATGAGTGAAAATAACAAAAGAATGCATTATACTGCAGGAAATAGCTTTGCAGAAATGTGTGCGTTAGGCAAAATTGCATACACGGATGTGCACATTAGCAGAAATTTGCACTAAAACGCCAGTGAATTTTCACGAGGACTTGTTTAGAAATGAATAAATCACAAGCTGACACGGAAACGTGAAGGACTGTAAAAATGAGAAACTGAGAGAAACCCAAACGCTAGCTGCTACCTCTGACATTTTATTAAACCGAGGTCTCATGAACTGATTGAGGAGCGGATATTATTTTTGTTCCATCAGGTTAAAAAAGTAATATAATAACTTTAGATCCTTATGTCACGGGGCCTTTTAATTTCTTCCAGGTGGTTCAGAGCTTCAGTTCAAGGCGTGGCTTCTGGAGCGCAGCAGAGGGAGGACAATGAACAAGAAACCTCTGTCCACCTTGCAGTGTTCAGTTTGGGCCTTATGGTCACATGCTGACATCCGCTCAAGAAGAAAACTTCTCATACTGCAGCCTCATTTCCCTGCTGCGTCTGGCCCAAACCATTCTTCATGTACGAAGCACCCAGAACATGCCCAAAGTACATTGATCAAATTTAATAGGTCTGTGTTTGCTTTTCGAAGGGATTTTCTTTCTTTCTTTTTTTGCAGCTATTCAGAAAGCAAGGCTTTCAGGGCCGGATTCAACTAACCTGAGGACTGTATGTGCACTATATATTGAAAGCACATTTCTCTCCAAGAACCCTGGGAACTGTAGTTTACCCCTCACAATTAATCCCCAGCACCCTTAACAAACCGGAGGGACGGATTCAACTAACCTGGCATGCTACCAGAAACCAGCGCAAGGCCTTTCGCTTGCACAACAGGGATTCTGCTTCTCCTCCCCGTTCTGGGCGCCCCCTGCCCCTCCCCGAAATATGCTCTGGAGAATTGGGAGACCTCCCAGAACAGCATGGCATGGGGGGGGGAGAAGAGGGGGATCATTCCGTCCGAAATGCTTTCGCTGATGGAACAGTCGGAAGAGCGTGACGTCGAATTCCTCCCAAAACTTTTGACGACAGGTTTCCTGTTCTCCACTTTCCCAAACCCTAAGAGCTGAGATCTATCTATCTATCTATCTATCTATCTATCTATCTATCTATCTATGGAGTCCAGTAAAATAACCAGCAGTATTATGCCATTACGCTGTGCAGTTGGACTATAGCCTCCTATGGAAAGATAAAAGATGACGGGAGGACACCTGAGACTTGTTGAGAACACTCCCAGCCCAAGCATTTATGAGCAAAGTCTCTGCATGATCACCCTTTTGCGTTGCACGGAGGGTGAGGGCTGCTGTTTTTTTTTCTCCCCATGGGTATTGTGGGAGTGTGGAGAATTGTGGGTCCTTCCTAGTGAGAGGCAGGAGCTTCTGGGGTGAGGAGTGTGTCATGTCACCCCATGCCATGTGAGCTCAAGTTGAGGAGAGAGCAGCGGACATCTGAGAACTTCTGCTACCTATAAATACACGCTCCAGGCAGAACCATCCATGACCTGAGAGAGATGTTGGGGCACCTCCACCTTTCCTTGGGCTGCTTAAGAAAGAACGGCATGCTCTGAGGGAAGACAGGGGTGAGGGACCCAGGCAAGGGACCACACAAACCATTGACTTCCAGTTGGCTTCAGAGGACTCTGCCACTCTACGTTTTATGTAACATATTTGCTTGGGTGTTTGAAAATTGTAGACTGCCCTTGGATGACTTGGCAGAAAGGCAGTATCTTAAGTGAATGGACGAACGAATGAATGAATGTTTGATAGGTGGGTCTGATGGCCCCTGAGGTGCTAGTTGTTGCTATGGTCCCCATGTGTTGGTTGCTACCATTTATATCCATGTTTAAGAGGGCATCTTATTCTTGTCTGTGCTGCTCTAAAATGTGGACATTTTTACTCTCTTTTTTTGTTGCATTTGACATTTATTTGCGGTATTTTTAGGATGTTGTAAACTGCTCCGAGGTTTCTGTGAAATAGGAGGTGGCATGTAAATCACCTGAGTGAATGAATAAAAAACTCTGTTGCCGCCGTCTGCCACACAAACCCCTGGCACGTCCCACCCAAGTTGCCCATGATGGAATGTATCCCCTCCCCAAACCCCACCCCACCTGCCCTAGACAGAAACATTTGGCCGAATTTCTAGCCGGAACACCTAACAGAAGGGAGCCCGTGGAAATGTGTTTCCTTGTTGAAAACAGGCAAATTTGTGACTCTGAGAGTCCTCTTTACACTGACAGTGCAGAAGATTGAAAAGGAATTTGCTGTATAACAGATGATCAGGTGTTCCGGGGAAATTATTATAGGTCAACTCATCATGCAATGAATTTATTATCCGTTTTTTCAATTTATGTTGCTGACTCTATACTAGCATTGTGCTATGCTCTATATATTGCTGTAACGCAGGCCTGAAATTTGCCTTCCTAGTTTAGCTATAGCCAAAGGCTTTAATTTAATAAATGGCATTGACTACTGAATGTGAACAGCTTGGGTTCAAATCTTATGGCAGTCGTCAGGAGGCCTAGGCTGGACATTTTTTTTTTTTAAAGCTAATTGATATGTGTAGATGCAAATATATAAATAATTGTTTAGTCGTTTAGTCGTGTCTGACTCTTCTTGACCCAACGGACCAGAGCACGCCAGGCACTGCCTCCCACAGTTTGGACAGACTCATGTTGGTAGCTTCGAGAACACTATCCAACCATCTTGTCCTCTGTCATCCCCATAGTGGACCAGGTGACTTGTCTGTGCTTGCTTATTCTCTTCTGCTTGGATGCTGCTATTGTTGGGCAGCTTCCAAGGTCCTGCTGATCTCCATTCTTCTCAACGTCTGTCTTTAACCTGAACTTGGACTGGACATCCCTTCAAACAGAGGACTGTTTGAGGTCATCAAAGACCGTTCTCTGTTAAAGTAAGGAACTTCTCCATACTGGTCTCCCTGATGCTAGTCCAAACATCCTAACTAGTATATCACACTGGTTGTCAACAATGTGACATCACAATAACATGATGTCCTGACCACAGCATGACCCTTTCCCCCAGCACTGTATATTCCTCCACTGCTCCAGTGACTTCTGAGGCTCATGCGCTGGTTTGCAAAGACCTCTTGCACATCAGCATGTAACATCCTAAGCACTGGAAAGAGACACACACACACTGGTCTAGAAACGGCATCTACTCTTAGCGATAGGCCTCAGTTGTCAGCCTCAGATGCCATCAGCTGCTGTCTGACCACAACAGAATTAGCCTCTTGTGATCTCTGGGAATTTCAGGCCATGTTTATGCTTCTAAAGGCCGTTTCTGGTTGCAGATTTATGTAACGCAACACATTGCCAGCTCGAAGGCAAGGTCCATGCGTGAGAATCCCTCGCTTCTGCCTGCGATAAGGCAGCTTTGATACATTTCGGATCACTTAAGTACAGAAGCTTTGCCGATAAGGGAGAGCTGAGATGCGTGTGCAGAATTGCTTTGAGGAAGGAAGGAGTTGTCTCGAGCTGATAAGAGAATTCATAGGGTTTAAGAAAACCGAGTTACAAGAATGAGGCCCGTGTAAAGACAACACGGGCTGATAAGGCTACTAGGGTCTTCTAATCCTGATGCTCGCTTCTGCCTCTGTGGTTGGAAGCTGTTGCTTCTGAAGACCAGCTGCTGGAAACTGAAGGAGGAGAAGGTTTCCTTGGGTTCCGATTCTGCTGGTGGGCTTCACAGAGGCGCTTGGTTTGCCATTGTGAGAACAGGATCAGACCTCTGATCCACATAAAAACAATTCATTAGCCCCACCCCCCAATACCAAATGTTTGATATTAAGATACTTATATTCTTAATTTTATCTTCCCTGAGGAAACACATGTTGGAAAGGAGAAGAAATGGGAGCCTGCTGGATCAGGCCAATGGCCCATCCAGTCCAACATCCTGTTGTCACAGTGGCCAACCACATAAAAACAATTCATTAGCCCCCCCCCAATACCAAATATTTGAGGGGTTGTGAGGCTCTTGGCTTATACAGACATATGTGGTGGGGCTGTATCACTATTAAAGCTTTGTGGGAGTCAGCATTTGCGTGTTGAGGACCCCAAACCACCCCTCAAATAAATTCACACCACAGACATAATTTTGTTTTTGGTTTTGGGCATGATTTTGGCCACAACTTTATTGATTTACAAGAGACGTGAGTGGTTGCTTAGGCATTGGTTCAGACTATCTGCCCCTAAGGACAGGACTGACATTTGTTAGTAAAGGGGAAAACCTTCTGGGCAGAGAAAGTGAGTGGGAATCACCTCTCCCCTCTTCCCACAGGCTCCCAGGGGCTCTTGCGTGGCCTTGGCTACGGATACGGACAAAAGCATATTGAGCCCCTGGGTTCCTTTAATGGAAATCCCCACACCATGAAGAACGTGGAAGGGCAAATAATATGTCAACAATCCCTTCCACCAACCAGCAAAATAAGAGCCGATGCCTAACCGCCAACCTTACAAGTTGTGACTATTTGCTACGCAGTAGGCAAAAACCTGGCGTGCCTGGCGTGCTCTGGTCCATGGGGTCACGAAGAGTCGGACACGACTGAACGACTGAACAACAACAAGGCAAAAACCAGATGGCACCAGCCAATCAGCCAAATGGAAAAATCAGATCTAAGTTAGGGGATGTTCAGAAACCCACGGTGTTTTAGGAGTTAATGGGCACCCCAGTTTGAGTGGCAGATACCCCTTGGGAGGCGGGACATTCCGCTCTTTAAAAGGAGGGAGCAGCCGTTAGTGTGAGGAGAGTGGTGACTGGAAGAAGGAGGGTGTGGGGCCAGGTTAGGTTTAGGTTAGGTTAGGTTAGGATCGTTGAAGATGTGTATATGTTGCTGAAAGAAAGAGTTTACACTGTTATGAAACTAAGCTTATGAACCATCACTGAAACCGTTATGTTCTGTAAGAAATAAAGACCTCTTATTGTTGAGCTAAGAAAATATCGTCGTTCATTTGGTCCAGCGAGTTATATAGGCTCTTGAGGAGGTGAACTCAGGGAAAGGACAAAACTAACCTGAAGGGTGATAGTTTGTGTCTTGGAGTTCCCTCAGGAGGGGCTAGCGGGCGGAAACCCTGGTATTGCCACAGAGTTGCTAAGAGGGCTTAGCTAACTGATATAGTGAGGGGATCTAATAAAGAGAGACCCCAAACTGTAGGCAAAGGAGAGGTTAACCCCTGAAGCCCAGAGCAGAAGATATAACCGGCCACGGCCGCTGGACAGGAAAACTCCCGTTACTAAGAAATTCCCAGATTATTAATCAAAGGGAAGTGAAATAACAGACGGACCTCAGAGGGACAGGTGGGGTGCATTGTAGTTTGACCCAGAACACCTGATTAACAATTCACTTAGTAACGAGGGGAGAGTCTGAAGTAGAGGTTCGTCGCAGCCCCTGCCTCAAAAGCAGACGACCCCATGACAGGCATAGCAAGGTCAACACAGAGGCCTAAAATTAGGGAGGGAAGGGCGGGTGATCCGAAGCTCGCAGTCAAAGAGGCGGAACACTCTGCGAGCTAACCTTTTATAACAAGCTGGGCTGTCCATCATCAAATGGCAACATATAAATCTCCCCAACAACACCCAGGGCCCAATCATAACAGTGGCCATCCAAACTAACCCGCCCAGCAAATTAAGGGGCAGTTTGCAGGCCCCCACCGCAACACGTGCTCTCCATGAAGGAGAACCCGCTTTGCAAAATGTCTGTGTTTGTTAGCATCTTAATTTGGACCAACTGCTATCTTTCTTGTCCCCGGAGACGGATAATGATCAGAATATCATACATAAAGAATCAGTGGCGTTCTTGTTATCAGCCACTCAAACGAAGATTTCTGCTATATCGAAAACAAAGGGACTGGTTTCAGTGTTTGGTGTTGGATAAACAGAGAGTCTCACTCCCCCTAAAAGCATGGTTTGTGGGCAATCTAAGAATAAGTTTTTTTTAAAAAATTATTAAAACAAGTCTTTATTAAATTTGTGTTTCTTTAAAAAAAAAGGATTTCAAACATAAAACAAAACAAAACTTTAAATCTTACATCACACAAATAATAAACATAAATTTACAATAGTCTCTTTCAAATTATACATCAGATTTAAAATATGGCTTCATATTGCTTCTACAACGGTTTTCTTAGTATAATACTCATTTCATTACTCTAATAATTTAGTTACTCTCATTCTTACAAACGAACAAATATATATATATATATATCTCCCACGATTGCATAAGTTATGTAGAGAAATCCACCTCCACAGCAAAACTTCCAGTGACACATAATTGATCTTCCGAGAGGTATAATAAACCCACAAGAGATGTCCGTTTGTTTATGCTTATGTTTATTATTTGGGGGGTATTGTTTGGAAGGAATGCTAATTTGTAGAACTTAACTTTTCTTTTTGGATCCTGTGATAGGTTGTTGTTTTTTTTCTTGCATCTCTGCACTTTTGTACTCCTCAGTTGTTAAAATCAATAATATATATATGAATATATATTTATACATTCTTTTTGCCAATCCCGTCATCCAGAGGGGTCACAGTTTCCCCACCTCTCGTGTATAGAATTGCAGTCTGAGAGAACATTATATTAAATTGCCATTTCCCTAGTGAGCTGAAATTTAGAGGTCTGGGTTTCTGTTCTATGATTATCAGTTCAATTCACTTGGGGTGGGGGGGGGGAAGAGAGAAAAGATTAGTCAGTTTTCACAGTAAAATGAATTAGATGGATCAGCACTTCTATATATTCACACATACATAGATATAATGAATGCATAAAATCAAGTTGCAGAAGAGTGGGGAATTTTCATCTAAATTACTATCTCCATGCTATTTAGTGCCTTAGCAAAGCAGTAAGTTCTCAGATGGCCGGGGATATCAACTTTTAACATGAAATAAATCAGTTCTAATGATCAAAGCGAAAGATTTAACTGCAGCACGCATTAAATACTATCACTTTTTTATAATTTTTTTTTTTTAAAAAAAACCCCACACATTGACATCTTTGAAATACTGAGGAAGATTCATCATGTAAATCCAACTTCAGTTTTATGGAGTTTTCTTTTTCGAAAATGCAAAGTGCTCAGCAGTTCCAATCTCAGGCACTCAATCAGTATCTGCCTCTTGGAAACTAATCCCCATGAGTTCGTTTTATGATCGTTCAGCAGAAACGGATTCTGCAGGCCCCCCCCGCCATTTCACCCCTCAATATTTACTGCCAATGTCATTTACTTGCCTATCTCAGTCCCATATGTTCAGCCATAGGATATATCGTTTCCAATAGTTGTCTCCAATAATTCTGACTGACATCGCATAGCCACCAAAGATGACAGAAGATTCAAAGTTAACGTCTCTCCGAAGAACTCTGACCCCATTCAGCTGTCTGGATGGGAGAGAATTATCCAACAAAAGCTTAAGACACAGGGCAAATGAATATATACAACCGGGGAGGCAGACGATGCGTTTTTCTCTTCTTGGTTATATTTCCCTTTAACAGCAGATAGCATTTGACCTCCTACAGGACTAGTGCATACTAGTCACTCAGCATGTGGTGATTACTTTCATGCTTCTTGCTCCTGGCAAATGTTTTATCTTGTGTCATTTGCCATAAGCAAAACAGGATGTTTTCAAGGCCGTACCTCAGCACCTGCTGGTTTCTGCTGAGGTGCAAAATTACAGGCTCAAGTGATAAAACCAAAGCCAAAAGGAGACAATGAAGGCCTTGGTTTGGTGCTCAAAAATTGGGAATGAGCTTACTTATCCAATATGAGCCAGGAGTAAGGTAAAGGTAAAGGGACCCCTGACCATTAGGTCCAGTCACGGACGACTCTGGGGTTGCAGCGCTCATCTCGCTTTATTGGCCGAGGGAGCCGGCGTACAGCTTCCGGGTCATGTGGCCAGCATGACTAAGCCGCTTCTGGCGAACCAGAGCAGCGCACTATTGGGTGGTGCTGCCCCTCCTCCTCGAACGGCCTTTCTATTTCAAAAAGTAAAAACCAGGACACCCTGAAAGACCGCAGAATTGTTGAGCTTCTTTCTACTTCTTCTTCTTTCTTCTTCTTCTTCTTCTTCTTCTTCTTCTTCTTCTTCTTCTTCTTCTTCTCCTCCTCCTCCTCCTCCTCCTCCTCCTCCTCCTCCTCCTCCTCCTTTTTACAAAAAACCAGCATTCCCCCCCCCCATTTGACTTGCCTAAGCGCCACCAGACCTATGGCAGCCCTAGCCAGAAGCAGCGGTTGGTCCAGAGGGTGGCAACACAAGAACAGGGCCTTTTCTGCAGTGGCTCCCTGTTTTTGGAATGCTCTCATCAGGGAGGCCTGCTTGACTCCTTCATGATACATCCGGGCGAAAATGCTCCTCTTCACCCAGGCCTTTGACTGGTTGACACCCGATGCCCTTTTAGATGTGTTGTGGGAGGGGAGCATATCGGGTTGTTTTTGCTCTTATTTTTATCATGTATTTTGTGGTTTGTTTGTTTTTTACATTGTAATTTTATGTTGTGAACCACCCTGAGATCTATGGAGGAAGGGTGATATACAAATTTAATTGATCGATTGGTAATAACTATTCCCTCAATACTTCTGGGTTCTGGCTCAGAAACTGGAAATTAGGTTGGTGCTGGTGGTTGCAACTACCTGACACAGTGCTTGTCTTCACAATGCTGGATAATCATCACTATCATCAAGAGAGTTTGGTGTGAGGTGTGGTGGGCCTTCCAGGGATCCTGAACTCTGGCATCCACCTCACTGTGGCAGGGTGCTGATGCTGGCCCTGGCTGAGGAAGCGAATGCCACTGCCGACATTCTCTCTCCCAAAGACGTGGATTAAAATCTGCCTCATCAGCACACCCAACCTTCTCAAATGCAATTAGGTCAGGTTAGAAGAGTTTTTATGAAGATTGAAAGACTGGTTATATATTGAAAGTATTAAACTCAATATTAACAAGATAAAATTAATAGTTTTGAAATGAGTGATTAACTGCCTTGCTTCCCGGAACGGGAAACCCTAGAGACAAAATCTATATTCTTTTTCATTTATTTATTTAAATAGAAAAGTGTCTCGTTGAAGTAGGAGATTAGGCAAGCAAGGATCCGAAGACGGCTTTGGACTTAAAATCTGTGTTGGGTGGAGAGGTGACTCACAGCTCCTCTCAACTATGTCCATGGCAGAAATGGTGTTCATCCTTGTGGTTCTTGCTAGTGCAGGTAGGCACATGTTTCAGTGACCACTAGCACACCATGTTGAAAGCAAGGATACTCTAAGGGTGGCCTACCTTACAGGTTAGCCAAAGGTAATGTGAAGTGATTTGAACACATATAAATGTGGAGTGTTTCTATAGCTATTATAGCTGTGATTTGAGACCCTCCAAGTGTCCCTTTTTTCCTGCAGAAGATGCCCCGGTTTCTGATTTGAAACCAGAATGCCCCGCTTTTCCCCTAAAGGTAAAGGAACTAGGTCCAGTCGCAGACGAATCTGGGGTTGCAGCACTCATCTCACTATGAGCCGGCGTTTGTCCGCAGACAGCTTCCAGTTCATGTGGCCAGCATGACTAAGCCGTTTCTGGCGAACCAGAGCAGTGCACAGAAACACGCCGTTTACCTTCCCGCCAGAGTGGTACCTATTTATCTACTTGCACTTTGACATGCTTTCAAACTGCTAGGTTGGCAGGAGCTGGGACCGAGCAACGGGAGCTCACCCCGTTGCGGGGATTCGAACCGCCGACCTTCTGATCAGCAAGCCCTAGGCTCTGTGGTTTAGACCACAGCGCCACCCGCGTCCCACTTTCCCCTTAGGACATGCCTATTTTCATCAAAGAAATATTGGAGGGTATGGCAGGGTGTCCCGATTTTCATTGGAGAAATGTTGGCTGGTATGGAGTTATCCAACCATGTGAGTTATCCAACCTGTATAGGGAAGTCTTTTTTTAATGTTTAATGCTTTATTATGTTTTCATATATGTTGGAAGCCTCCCAGAGTGGCTGGGGGTTTCATATGTTTTCATATATGTTGGAAGCCTCCCAGAGTGGCTGGGGGTATAAATAGTAAAATTGTTGTTGAGGCTCCAGTACTTTGGCCACCTCATGAGAAGAGAAGACTCCCTAGAAAAGACCCTGATGTTGGGAAAGATGGAGGGCACAAGGA
Organism: Lacerta viridis; assembly: GCA_900245905.1. Lineage (NCBI taxonomy): Eukaryota > Metazoa > Chordata > Lepidosauria > Squamata > Lacertidae > Lacerta > Lacerta viridis. The sequence goes on from OFHU01001952.1 coordinate 24,832, forward strand.
GAAGGGGACGACAGAGGATGAGATGGTTGGACAGTGTTCTTGAAGCTACTAACATGAGTTTGGCCAAACTGCAGGAGGCAGGAAGGATAGGGGTGCCTGGCGTGCTCTGGTCCATGGGGTCACAAAGAGTCGGACATGACTGAACAACAACAATTTTTATCGGAGAAATGTTGGAAAATATGCGATTTCCTGGCCATGTGGCATCATGCCCCTAATCGTAAAAACAAAACTAAACAGTGAAATCTAGAACCGCATTACACCCACTGAAATAACCGACAACTTCTGGAATAAGCAACGGATCACCTTTCCCCAAGCAATTGTGGCAGTAGTACCTCCAAATAGAGCAGGCGTTTGTGAATGCTATTCTAGCAAGCAAACACCTCTGTTTCCCGATGACTCTAATGCCGGATGACCAGATCTGGCAAAGCCACTTCAAATTGGACCCCAAGCGGTCAGAGCTGATAGCTTTCCCTCTCCGATCCAGCCTTGATGACAACAAACGCAACCAGACTGCATTTTGTTTGTTTCCTTTCAGTTGGCCCATGCTTGTAAATCAAACCACCCCGAAAAGGGTTGTTTTTGCTCAACAGGAAATGTGGTAACAAGATTGTCAGAGGCAGGCTGGAAATCATAATGATACATTTTCATGAGTGTGTTGAATGCCTTGGGTGACAAAGAACCGCAGCACGTCTGCTGGGAGGAAAACGGAATGTGGCTCGCTGTCTCTCACTTGTTCGCGGGCCTTTGAATTGGAGTCGCTTGTCACCTCAGACCTCATTTCTGTTGCCCCTGAAGATGTTTTCTGCTTTTCTAGGGCAGAGTGAGAAGCGGGTAATGGAAAAGGAGCCCTTTCTAATAACAACAAAACTGGGGGAATCTACCCGTGGCCTGAGTAAGAATGAAAAAGAACTGTAAAGAAAAGAAAACACGATTGAAAACAGACAGGCAGACAAGATGTTTGTGTGTTTAGACCTTTTATCCACCCCCGGGAATAAATTCAGTCAAGACTCAAATTTTGGTTTGGTTTTTGGCAGAATTTAGGCCGCAAGTGTTATTGATTACAATCAAGTGAGTGGTTGCATAGGCTCTGGTTCGACTAGCTCCCTGCACCCTTGCAGGCAGCGCTGACCCAGAGCTCTATCGTAGGTCAGCCAAGGGTGAACACCTGGAACAGTGGAAAGCGGAGACATACTAGTCCACCATCCAGATGCCCCCCTGGACTCTGGCACGGGCACAACCCCTCTCAGGGTTGACCAAACCATTGAGTCCCTGGATTCCTTTACCGGAATACCCTTCGCTTAGGGATGGCGAGAGCGTTCCCCCATCCCTATCACCTGAACCAGAGCCTATCCGCAACCTTACAAGTTGTGACGATTTGCTACGCAGCAGGCGAAACCCAAATGGCAACAGCCAATCAGCCAAGTGGGGAAAATTCCTGCCGTGCCCCTGTCCCAATGACAGATGACACACGACGGCATAGCAAGGCCAATCGCAAAATACCTTAAATATAGGGAGAGGTGGGCAGGTGTTCCGATGCACTAGCCCAAAGAGGAAGCTCAGGTACACGTGCATGGGCTTAAATAGGTCCCACGGTGTCCTTTACTTGCGTCCCATTGGTCAGATTGTTCCCAGCATCGAGGGACCTACCAATAGGGTGTTGTGGCTGTCCAAACGATCCCACCCACAACACAGGGTTTGGTCGCCAGATCACACCGCAACATGTGCCGTCTTGGAGGGAGGACCCGATTTGTGGGGTCATTGGCAGCAAAGTGTAGCCATTTAAGCCAAAGTGAAGTAATAATAATAATAATAATAATAATAATAATAATAATAATAATAATTTATTTATACCCCGCCCATCTGGCTGGGTTTCCCCAGCCACTCTGGGCAGCTCCCAACAGAATTAAAAGCACAATAAAACATCAAACATTAAAAACTTCCCTAAACAGGGCTGCCTTCAGATGTCTTCTAAAAGTCAGATAGTTGTTTATTTCCTTGACATCTGATGGGGGGGCGTTCCACAGCGTGGGCATCACCACCAAGAAGGCCCTCTGCCTGATTCCTGGTAACCTCACTTCTTGCAATGAGGGAACTGCCAGAAGGCCCTCGGAGATGGACTTCAGTGTCTGGGCTGAACGATGGGGGTGGAGACGCTCCTTTAGGTAGATTAGTACCCACAGATGCACAAATTATCAGCACTTTCAAAACAGGTATCTTTAAAGGAAATCTGTGCCTGACTCAGCTGCGTACAGTCAGCCCTCATCTGCAGATATTTCTGTCCACAAAACCACATTATTACAGCCAATGAGATTGTGTGACATTCTGCAGCTTTCTTAGATTAAGGTGCAATATAAATATTTTGATCACTTCGGGGAAGGGGGGGGGAATCCCTTTTGAAGCCTCTAATATATTGGCTGATCACCGGAGAAAGTCCCTTTGGACTCACAGCTGTCCATGGAGGCGTAGGTCAATTCTGTGTCCGGGGCAGCTGTCTATCACCTCCATCTGGTACGCAGGCTGAGACCCTCCCTGCCTGCAGACTGTCTGGCCAGAGTGGTGCATGCTCTAGTTATCTCCTGCTTGAACTACTGCAATGCGCTCTATGTGGGGATACCTTTGAAGGTGAGTCGGAAACTACAACTAATCGAGAATGTGGCAGCTAGACTGGTGACTGGGAGAAGCCGTTGGGACCATATAACACCGTTCCTAAAGGATCTTCACTGGCTCCCAGTATGTTTCCGAGCACAATTCAAAGTGTTGGTGCTGACCTTTAAAGCCCTAAACGGCCTCAGTCCTGTATACCTGAAGGAGCATCTCCACCCCCATCATTCAGCCCAGACACTGAGGCCCAGCACTAAGGGCCTTCTGGCAGTTTCCTCACTGCAAGAAGTGAAGTTACAGGGAACCAGGCAGAGGGCCTTCTTGGTAGTGGCGCCCACCCTGTGGAACGCCCGCCCATCAGATGTTGAGATAAAGAACAACACAGCTTTTAGAAGACATCTGATAGCAACCCTCCCTCTCTGGTTAATGGAGTTCTCCCAGTCAGGGTTGCTTGACACACTGAAGTTTTTTTTAAGTAAGTTCAATCCTCTTCAGACCTTTGTGACAATAACATCAAGATCTGAGGAGTGTGTGACACTGGAGCGAGTGAGAATTTGGTGTACACTTGCCCCTGTCTCAGTTTTATGTACTGCATGTTCAGGCAACTGCCTGGACATGCCTCTCCCTCCCTCCATCCCTCCCTCCCTCCCTCCCTCCCTCATAATTTCAATGCTGGCAAACTGCAGCCATCCAGTTTTTCATAGCATCCATGCTTCACAGACCACACACTTGCATTTTCTCATCTCTTTGGATCCTGCCTTGTCAATTCTTAAGTAGGGAGCCGTTTTGGCTATGGACGTGATTTTCAAGAACCCCAAGAAAGGTCGAATAAAATTTAGCATCTGGCCATGATGACAAACTTAATGGATATGATTTCCTTAAGGAAAGGTAGAAAAAGAAATGAACAATTTGAGAACCAATACCACCCCCCCTTCTTAAGTACATGAAATGAGAGCATCAGTTAGAATTATTAGAAGTCTTTTCACTGCTGCCACAATTAATTAATAAATTATACTATAGAAATTTGAATAATGTGTAGTATAATACTTTTTAAAAAGGAGAATATTACATTTGCATTCTATTATATTGAAGACGTACTTTGAATTTCAATGTAGCATCATCGAGAAGTCAGCTGATACATTAGGGGTTATTGAACTGTATCATATTTGTAATCCATAATAATCCATATCCATTCAGGATAGCTCAGCCCGTAGAGCACGAGACACTTAATCTCAGGGTCGTGGGTTCGAGCCTCGCATTGGGCAAAAAATTCTTGCCTTGCATTGCAGTGGGTCAGACTAGATGGTCCCTCGTGGTCCCTTCCAGCTCTACAGTTCTAGTATTCTATGGAACTAAGTTTCTCTCTTTGTATATACATAAGTGAAAATGATTTTTTTTTTTAAAAAATGTGGATTTGAAACTTAAGCTAGCCACTTACGTATACTTTCCTTCCTGCTGCAGGAATGGGCACACAGAAGTGCATAAAATTTATTTGTCTGTAAACCACAGAGCCTAGGGCTTGCTGATCAGAAGGTCGGTGGTTCGAATCCCTGCCACGGGGTGAGCTCCCGTTGCTCGGTCCCAGCTCCTGCCCACCTAAGCAGTTCGAAAGCACGTCAAAGTGCAAGTAGATAAATAGGTACCGCTCCAGCGGGAAGGTAAACGGCATTTCCGTGTGCTGCTCTGGTTCGCCAGAAGCGGCTTAGTCATGCTGGCCACATGACCCGGAAGCTGTACGCCGGCTCCCTCGGCCAGTAAAGCGAGATGAGCGCCACAACCCCAGAGTCAGACACGACTGGACCTAATGGTCAGGGGTCCCTTTACCTTTACATATATTTATACAAAATGTATATGCGTAGATGCAAATATATATATATATATATATATATAACTGCCATGATTACATCAGAACTGCAAAACAGTCCACCCCCCCCAATAGTGAGGAAGAGCAAAACCAGGTGACTTGTGTATAGCTGCTAATTCTCTTCTGCCCAGATGTTGCTACTGTTGGGCAGCTTCCAACGTCCTCCATTTTCTAAACTTCTATCTTTAACCTCAACTTGGACTGGACATCCCTTGAAACAGAGGACTGTCCCCAAAGAGCCCATCAAGTTGAGGACCGTTGAGGACTGTTCCCTTGCCCATACTCATCTCCCTGATTCCAGGGCGACATCCTAACTGCTATATCACACCGGTTGTCAACAATGTGACATCACAATAACATGATGTCATGACCACAGCATGACCCCATATTGGACCCTTTCCCCCAGCACTGAATGTTCCTCTGCTGCGCCAGCGACTTCTGAGGCTCATGCGCTGGTTTGCAAAGACCTCTTGCACATCACCATGTAATATCCTAAGCCCTGGAAAGAGACGCACACACAGGTCTAGAAACGACATCTCCTCTTAGCGACAGGCCTCAGGTGTCAGCCTCAGATGCCATCAGCTGCTGTCTGGCCACAACAGAATTAGCCTCTTGTGATCTCTGGGAATTTCAGGCCATGTTTATGCTTCTAGGGGCCGTTTTTGGTTGCAGATTTATGTAACGCAACACTTTGCCGGCTCGAAGGCAAGGTCCACGCGTGAGAATCCCTCGCTTCTGCCTGCGATAAGGCAGCTTTGATACATATCGGATCACTTAAGTACAGAAGCTTTGCCGATAAGGGAGAGCTGAGATGCGTGTGCAGAATTGCTTTGAGGAAGGACAGAGTTGTTTCGAGCTGATAAGAGAATTCATAGGGTTTAAGAAAACCAAGTTACAAGAATGAGGCCTGTGTAAGGACAACACGGGCTGATAAGGCTACTAGGGTCTCCTAACCTTGATGTTCGCTTCTGCCTCTGTGGTTGGAGGCTGTTGCTTCTGAAGATCAACTGCTGGAAACTGCAGAAGAGGAGGGCGCCCTCAGACATTTTATACTTCTATCAACCCACAGAGGGTTGCTGGGGCATTTCTGTCCATCAAGTCTCTCCCTTCCTTCTTCTGCTCCGAGGGTATTTCTAGCCTTTGAATAGAACACTCTTTGGTCCGAAGTGCAATCCAAGGGCTCAGCTACATTAGTCAAGGAAAAGCGTTTTAAATTTGTTATAACACCATGACACCAGATGGCGCTGTGGAGGTCTGCCTTTTGCCAACGTGATTTGCCATTACAAGGTTTGCAACGTGTTTTCCTGAAACGTTTTGTTGATGTGTTCAGATCCAGCCCAAGCATGCTCAGAGCTGTTTCCTTGAAGGCCACACTCCTGTATACTTAGTTAGGCCCATGTCTTTTTTTTTAGCACTCCTGATCAATCCGAGCTTCTCCAGAAGCTGTTTTGAAGACCATGGGCATCCCACCCATCTACAGGTATAGCATCTCTATAGATGACCGTTTCCCTGAAAGACATTCTGTCTTGTTCATCCTAGGTTTGTCGTGGATCCAGAACAGCTCTATCAAAACCGTTCACTTTCTGGGGAAAGTGCTGTAGCTCCTTGGTGGGACATCTGCTTCTCTGCATGCGAAAGGCCCTCATTCTGTGAATGTCCTCTGCCTCAAATCTTGGAGATGCCAGTCAGCTTAGAGGATCCTGCTGCTAGCTGGACAGATTATCTGATTCAGTCCACCCCTACATACACACAAACACAAGTGCTGGGTGATGTAGCAATACATCGTTCCAAATTGGTATAAAGTCCACATCGTAATAATGGTTTCATAATATTTGTCATGGTGACGTACCACGAATCACAATGTGTGTGCATGTGCTACGTAAAAGAATTGTGATATGTGTGAAAACAGTATAGCAGGTCCTCGCTTCTCCCATGATTCCTGCTGCCTCTGGTACTATAAAATAACCGTTGTAACAACATGTTAAAGGTAAGTAAAAATGTATTTGTTTTAGACCCCTAAGTTGCCAGGACATTACCCCGTTTGCCTTTACATAGTCACATCCTGATTTCAGACATTGTGATATATCGGTCTATCATGATGTTTAGCGGGTGATATATCACGATGTTGAAAACCAGGCATTGCTCAGTCCTAACACCCCCCCCTTGATTTAGACTCAAATTAAACAGGGCACCTCACACATAACATTAGGGGAGGGGGGAGCAGGGCCTTCTCAGTGGTGGCGCCCGCCCTGTGGAAAGCCCTTCCATCAGATGTCAAGGAAATAAACAGCTATCTGGCTTTTAGAAGACACCTGTTTAGGGAAGTTTTTACTGTTTGATGTTTTATCGCATTATTATTATTATTATTATTATTATTATTATTATTATTCTGTTGGGAGTTGCTCAGAGTGGCTGGGGAGACCCAGCCAGAGGGGCAGGGTATAAATAATAATTTTTTATTATTGTCACTTGCAACATGGGAAACCCACATGAGGCAGAGTTGCAGGAGGGGGAGAGAGTGCTTAACACTTCTCAGAATGGTTGCCCCCCCCCCCAAAAAGCAGTTTGAATGTCAGGAGGCAAATAGCCAGTAGAGGAGGGGTTAAGCTCCCCTTCCCTCCTGAGGGTACACTGGAAAGGGATAATTCCTTCTTTTTATTGATTTTTTTTTACTAAGAATTTTATATTACCAAGTAAACTAATAAACAAAAGAATACATAACAAAACAATGCATGAAGTTGATATTCAATAAAAAAGTTCTATATATCACAGATTATAAAGCATATTCTTATGTTACAAAAATAAACATTATTATATCACTCGTCATGGCTCGGTCTTTGTCTTTCCCCACACATATATTAATAATAGACATAACAACCAGGAAAAAAAGTTTTTATGAAATAATATTCCAAAATATTCCAAAGTCACATATATACTACCACAATTTGGACTTCCTGTTAATCCCTAATGTATATTTTTATATTACACTTGAATGTACTCTAATTATTCTATACTTCTTTACCTAATTATACATTCCTACTACAGTTAGTCCATGGGGTCACGAAGAGTCGGACACGACTGAATGACTGAACAAAAACAACTTCAGTTAGTATTCTTGATTCTATTACTCAAATCCTTCTCATTCCAATGTCATTCAAACCCTAGCATAGACAGCGAACCTCTACTATAATTTTGAACATATAACTTATACCTTGGAAACGGATAATTCCAATGCAAAGGGGCTGGATCTGTACCTCTTGGACTAATGTGCAGGGCAAAACTGGACTATCCCCCCCCCGAATTTGGTGATGCAGTTCTTGAAATACATGTATTCAAATACTTCTAAACATGCATTTAAATGCTTATTTGTGTGATACATTTATTTAATACTAATTTGGTGTGAGATTCATCAATACGTTTAGAATTGCAGTAAACAAACTTCTCCTTATACAGGTGAAACTCGAAAAATTAGAATATCGTGGAAAGGTTCATTTCTTTCAGTAATTCAACTTAAAAGGTGAAACTAATATATGAGATAGACTCATGACATGCAAAGCGAGATATGTCAAGCCTTTATTTGTTATAATTGTGATGATTATGGCGTACAGCTGATGAGAACCCCAAATTAACAATTTCAACTTTGGGGTTTTCATCAGCTGTGCGCCATAATCATCACAATTATAACAAGCAAAGGCTTGACATATCTCGCTTTGCATGTCATGAGTCTATCTCATATATTAAACTCCAGTAGCTAATGAAAACAATTGCTTACATAAATGGACTTTTCCACGATATTCTAATTTTTCAAGTTACAGGTAGGTAGCCGTGTTGGTCTGCCATAGTCAAAACAAAATAAAAAAAAAAATTCCTCCCAGTAGCACCTTTTCGAGTTTCACCTGTAGATTCATACCGCCAGAAGAGGGCAGTAAAGTAGCATGAGGTTTCACAAAAAAACAAAACCTTAAAAAACGAAGGAAAGAAAAAGCTCTAAAATGTGAAGCGAAAGAAAAATCCATAGAGGAGTCCAATAATAAGTTTTAAATCTTGGCACATACAATCCCCAAAGTCTAAAACTTGGAGACATGGGATTTAGGTCCAATAGGAACTTCAGTAAATTTTAGTAAATGACTATGACTCAAATAATGGGGATTTTCTCTTATTCTTTCATCAGCTTAAAAAACAAACAAACTTTGGGCAGGCTGTGTCTTAGTGGGAATAGGATGTATGGAGATAAAGACTGCTTAACCTTCTCCCCTCTCGCCCCGTTTCCAGCTCAGAAACACCCTTCCTGAGATGTTTTTTCACCTGTAAATAGAAATACAGAGAGTCCCGTATTTTATCCTATATCGGCTTGCAGATGGCAACATAGAACTGGGGGAAATCAGCACAGGAAAGTGCTAAGGAGCCTGTCTCTGCAAACCCTTCTCCCATTGACTGCATTCACACATTAAATTGAAGAGAAATTTAAAGCACATTCCTTCTGCCACAGATTCACGGGAACTATAGTCCCCTCCCCGATTCCTAGCACCTTTAATAAAATATAGTTCCTAGGATTCTTTTTTTGGGGGGGGCGGCGGCAGCAGCGGCGAGTGAATATTGTATTTTTAATGTATGTAGCCCTGGGCTCCTTTTATGTTGGTGATATTTTTTTGAGGCAGATGAAAGAATCAAAGAATTGTTTCATTAAAAGGAAACAACACCTGGAATTATATCCGCGTGTGTAAAGGTAAAGGTAATGGGACGCGGGTGGCCCCATTCCTTATTGAAATTTTGGCCTTCCTGATTTCTGACTCTTCCGGTCATTTTAGCCATTTCAGTATAGTCCATTAAACTTCACCTGCCATTCTTCTCTGGTAGGAACTTTATCTTCTTCCCATCTCTGGGCCAGTAACATCTGTGCAGCAATAATTTTATTATTTATACCCCGCACATCTGGCTGGGTTTCCCCGGCCACTCTGGGTAGCTTACAGCACATTTTTTATTTTTTTTTGTAAAACATTAGATGTTAAAAATTTCCCGAAACAGGGTTGCCTTCCGATGTTAGCAAACAGGGAGAACTTCTGGACCTGCTTAGCTTCCCTTCTGAGTGCTTCATCCTCAGAGCTCTGTGACTGCCACCTTGGAAGCAGCATCCTTTCATTCTTATCAGGTGACAGAGGTGGAAGCCAAAATGTTCTGCCACATAAACAGACACGCCCGTCTGTTTTGTTCATCCTTGTAACATACAGATTACCTGAGTGGTCAACCAGATCTTAAAAAGTGTCGGGATTCGGTGCTGGTGCTCCTCGCGCGTGAGCGTGGATGACCCACGCACGAGGTACCAGTTTGCAGGGGAAAAGGCGGCTAGCGTTCCACGTGCTTAAGAGCACGGGCGCCAGCCCAGTCTCACTGTCTGAAGGTTGAGTAGGACGGAATATGACTCCTGAAGGTACCTGAGTAAAAGATTGCCTCGGAACTAGATATATGCCTCGAAACTAAAGAATTGCCTTCTCATGAGTAAAGACCGATTGTGACCTCCTGTACTATTGCCTTCTATTAAAGGAAATTAAACCAAAGATGTTGCATAAGCAGAAAAGGAAATTAACACCGTTTCCCCAAATAAATGACAAACACACCGTTATTCTTTTAGTGGCTTTGGCAAAACCTGCATAGGCTCGTCTTCTGGCCCTAAGCTAAGTTTCCCTAAGCTCTCAGTCCCTGCGCGCCAATTCTTCCGCAAGAACTAAACTACATAAAGCTAAACCGAAAAATCTTCCGCAGGTCTAACCCTAACATAAATCTAAGAACCTAACTAAAACTCACCGAGAGATCTTCCGCGAACTAAGGTCTAACTAAAGAAAAGAAAACCCATCCAACCCAGCCAGCCCGCTCCCAAAAAACCCTTAAACTAAACTAACGTAACAAATCCCCAAAAGAACTAAACATAAAAAACGTCTGCTAACCTAAAAGAACGACTGAACGTGTCCACTAACCTAAAAGAAGAACGTAAAAGAACGTGCCCAGGCAGGGAGCCTCAGCCTTTTATTTCCAAGAGGTGTGACATCACCAACAATAATTCAGCCAATAAAACCATTGTTGCTACCCTCCAAAAAGGCGGGAAGCAGAATAACTGTTCATTAATAACTTTAAAACATCGCTGGAACCAAAAGTGAAAGTAAGAATGAAGAGGCTTCTCGCCTCCCATATCACTCCGCAGCTCCAGGCGTAAGAACACGAAAAATAGTTCCCGATTAAAATAACCAAATAACCATGGATCCTAATGGATCCTCGAAGTGTATTCCGACATATCAACTTTCTTTTTTGTTTTAAATTATTTTGCTTTTGTTTTTGGCTTAATAAAAAAGAAGGTTAGAGATATCATAAACATCTACTTTGATATAAACATCATCAACATTTCTTACATGAATATTTAAACCTTTTTGCATGAGGAATTGCATAGCATAAAAATAACAAACCACTGGCCAAACATAAGAAGTGATCGATTCGATACACATAGAATATAGATGAGCATAAATATAATCTCTTATGTAGTGTAAAATAACAACCTACTGGTCAAACATAAGAAAGGACCTGATCCAGGACCAAAAGCAAAAATAATGGTTTGACAGGCAAAAAACTAGAGATGGGACTCCACTGCCTACCCTGGACCCCTCCCCCTTTTTTAAAAAATTTGTTTTTTGTTTTTTGTTTTGTTTGGAGAGGCAAAACAGTCCTTCCACCGAAAGCAGGAAGCAAAGTGGAAAGAGAAGGCAGGAACCTGGTTTACTGCCAAAAAGCAGCATATAAAAAGGGAGTAAAAAGGGGTACCAAGAGGTAGGGAAATGACATAAACTAGACTCCACCGTTTAAACACCTTGGTGAATACTCTTTCCCAAGCAAAACTGTTAGGGAGGAAGAGGAATTTAGGAAATACACATGCCACCAGAATTGACATATATACCGTGAATAAACTAGCAATATCATAAAGCATTGCAATACCTGGAATGAAAATTATATCAGCTTATAAAGCTAGAATGGAAATCACATGTAACATTGGCAAAACTAGAAGTAACGGACATTTCAAGAAACATACAGGAGTTATATGCAATTTTTGCAAGTACAATGTAAAGTACAGAGTAACTACAATACTACAAAAAACTGCTGGAGAAAAAGATGAAGACGATGAATGAGTTGTCTGTTGTCTTCTCCTTCTCGGTTACATACGACCATCTAGAAGAAATAGTTCTTGAAATACAGGAAAAGTTCATGAAGTAGAGAGTTCTGAATAAAGTTCAGCAACACAAGGGATACAGGAACACCTGTGGGAGAAAGAGGTTAAGCAAGCAAATCATAGGGATCTGCTGGAATGTCCCCACTGAGGTTGGCTCCCTCCCAAGTGAGCGTAGGTGGAATCTTCTTCCCACCAGGTGAAGAGTCAAAGAGAACAGACGAAGGCTTCGTGAAGCAGGTTTAGGCAGCCAGTAAACAAGGGCTGTCCATTGGCAAACAAAGAACTAGGCAGTAGGAGAACAAACAACACTGCCCAGAACTAACTGGTGCTTTCAAGAGGCACTTTTGAAGAAGTACTTCATCTGGCACTGAAAACAGGTGCAATCAGAGAATGAGTTGGATATTACTGCATCTTGCAAGGCGTTGAGAAGTAACGAGGAGTAGGAGTTGAACACACAAACGAGTGCAGGAAGTACAGGTTTTTTCCACAGAAGCAAGGACGATCCGCCGCCAAGAAGAACTAAGCAACAAGGGGCTGCTGCTGAAAATGTGGACTAGCGAATTCCACGCAAGGACCGTCTGGCTTGACTTCTCATGGATAGAAGAGTCCTTGGCTGGGGCAGAAAAAACAACCCAGAGGAGTACCTTAGAGAATGCATGGAGCATTTTTGCAATAAGGTGGAAAGCTACAAAGAGCAGGTGAAAGGGGTTTGCGTTCTTGGTTGAAGGTAGACATATTGAGTAACAATCAAAACCAGTCAACAGAATACTCATGCCAAAGGCAGCACGGAACATAACAAGGCTGCTGCGGGCAATCTTGGTGTTGAGAAGATAGCACAGGGTGTTAACTCCTTGAAGTGCAAGACGCATCTCAGGTGTGCATGGAATAACATCTGAAGGAGATGTGTGTCCCTTGAGAGCAGAAAACAATGGTGAGAGTTCAGAGGTTGAAACTGCTAAAGAAGTTCTAGCCCAGTTTAACTGTCCCAAGAGATGCTGCAACTGCACCAAGGTAAAAGACTCTGGGATGACTATGCTTGGCATCTCTGGCAGGGCCGCTGTTTGCAACAGTTTGTGACCTAAGTAATGGAATGGAGCAGTACGCTGTACCTTTTCTGGGGCAATGCAAAGCCCAAAAGAGTTCAGGATGCGCGTAAGATGCTCTATGTGATGCTCTGAGACCTTTTCTCCATGGATCAAGATGTCATCCATGTAATGGCAAACCTGTAGAGCTGGATACTGTGCTCTAAAAGGCTGTAGTGCTTTATCAACAAAGGCTTGACAAAGAGTTGGCGAATTCACCATGCCTTGAGGTAGGACCTTCCAAGAGTACCTGGAAGCTGGCTTTGTGTTGTTGAACACAGGCAAAGTGAAGGCAAACTTCTCTTGATCTGCAGGCGCTAGGGGGATAGTAAAGAAACAATCTTTGAGATCGATGATAGCAAGCTGATGGTTTCTAGGAATGAGGTTGGGATTAGGAAGTCCACATTGAAGAGGGCCCATTGGAATAATCCTTTCGTTGACTTTTCTTAGATCTTGTAGAAGACGCCATTTTCCGCTCTTCTTTTTTATGATGAATATTGGTGTGTTCCAAGGGCTATTAGTAGGTTGCACACGATCTTGAAGTAGTAGCTCTTTGATTAGGACCTCTGCTGCAGCGAGCTTTTCTGACGTCAGCGCCCATTGGTCGACCCAGACCGGGGGTCCTTCCTTCCATGTGAGTGGAAGTGCATGAACTGGCGCTGATGCAAAGGCCCACATCAAAAATGCGTGTGGATAACAGTTCTTGCTTTAGACAACAAGTCTCTACCCCATAGGGTGATAGGTACATCCATAACAAGTGGACGAAGCTGTACTTTAGAACCTGAGTCTGACTGGAAGGTAATCGGATGCACGCTCTGGTGAGCGGGTTCGAAACCTCCGACTCCAAAGACTTCTTGAGTGATGGTTGTTGCCCATTGGTCAGGCCAATCCTTCCTGGCGATAACTGTTACATCTGCGCCAGTATCAAGGAGACCTTTGACCTTGCGTCCACCCATTTCTAGGACGAGGTGAGGGCGTTCCTCTGTAATCTTGATTAGTGCCATTGCTGCCTGAGGAGGCAGGGATTCCACAGGAGTTGTAGGTGTGGATGTAAGCAAATAGAGTCTGGCAATCTCTAAACCTTTCGCTAGGACACATGGAACTGTTGAAAATCCTGGAATGAGTAGTTGTGATGAATCTGTGATACGAACCAATCCTGCAGTCAAGGTGACTGTGGCAGGAAGGCGATCAATCCTAGGCAGAATCAGACATACTGAAGTGTCTGGAAATGGACCACGAATGGATGTTGGCAATTGCTGAGCAAACCATGGATTTGAAAAGTAACAGTCCTCTGTTAAGAAAAGTGGAATGCCTGGAACAGAAGCTTCTTCTTGTTCTCTGGCAGTCTCTGAAGACATCTTTCTGGCAACAGATTTTGGGCACTGTTGAAGTTGGCAGCTTCCAAGCTGCTCTGCGTTGAGTTGGCAGATCTGAGGTTCTTCTATGGAAGAAGACTGAAGATGATGCTGAGGCTGGCAGCTTTCAGGTGGCCTTGCGTTGAGCTTGCAAACTTTAAGCTCTTCTGCTATTGATGGTGGTTGGCATTGCTGATGCTGCTGGCACTCAGGCACTTGTGCATTAAGTTGGCAAACTTCTTCTTTTGAAGTAGGCTGTTGAAGCTGTTGCTCTTGGCAATTTTCTGGTTGCTGTAAGTTAAGCTTGCATGCTGGAGGTTGTACAAAGGTGTGGACATTGTTAGCTGGAGTGATGCTTGAATTCCTTTGAAGAGGAGTTGGCTCACTCACTTGCATTTTCTGAACACATGGAAAGTGATCATCAGCTGGATAGCAACTTGCACACCGCTGTTTCACCAAGGGCAAATGTCCTTCAATGGTAGGCTGACCTTGGCTTAAAGGCAAATAAAGTTCAGGTGTTGCAAGGTTGCTTTCAGTAGGATGCTTCTGTAGAGTAAAAGGCATTTCTACAACTGGAGTCTTGACTGTAGTTGCTTGCTGTGTCACAGGAGTTGCATTAATAGGAATTGAAGAGTTGACAGCATGAGGTGAACTGATAGATGTGCTGTCTGCTGGAAACCTTTGCACAGGTGTAGCAGATGATGAAACTTCTGACACTTGAATTTCTCTTTGGGTAGCATCTTTTCTCTGGATACTTGGAGAGTAGACATCTCTCTGGACCACTTTCTTTTCCTGATGATCTGGATACTGATGAGAATAAGGAGTAGCGTTGTTCATCTTTCTGGGATTGTTGACCTTTGTGAGGTTCTTGAGCTTGCACCCTATTGTTTTACTGGGGCCGGGGCGCGGCCCGCAGATCCGTTTCCCTGAACTGGAGATGATGTAGGTGAAGTGTTCTGTGGATTCAAGCGACAATCATTTGCCCAGTGAAATCCTTTCTGGCAGATGGGACATCTCTCTGGCGGTTTGGCAGGAGACCTTGGCGTTGTCGTGCACTGCGACCTGAAATGTCCATCGCCACCACACCCAAAGCACTTCTTGACTGGCGTAGAGTTGTCTTGACGTGGTGTCTGTACTGCAGCTGCCAAGAGTTGCGCTTTGTAGGAGTGGGTGCCCACATTCTGACAGACGCGTAGCATCTCTGTCAATGTGGCATCTGGACGAGCTGCAACTGCTGTTAGGGCATTCTTGCAGTCATCGTTGGCATTTTCAAAAGCAAGTTGTTTTGTTAGCATGTTTCTGGCATGACGATCTTCTATCTGGCGTTCCACTGCGATGATCAGGCGATCCACGAAGTCCCCATAAGGCTCTCTTGGACCTTGCCTAACTGCAGCGAATCCTGATACTGAGCTTGCATCTGTACGATTGGGTAGTCTGCGCCAAGCCTTGACCACGATGTCTGCTATTGTGATGAGTGCAGCATCAGGGATGGCGAGCTGTTGTTGAAGATTGGAAAAATTTCCTGATCCTGTAAGCATATCTTCTGGAGCGATTGGCGTTGCACGTCTGGCTGCTACCTCTCTCCATTCTTGCTGGCACAGGAGAGCATCTGTAGGTGACAAGAAGGTGCGAAGTATCAACTTCCAATCAGATGGCAGAAGTCTACTAGTTGACAGTCCTTCAAGAAGACTTCTAGTATAAGGAGCTTGAAGTCCATTTTCACGTATGGCTTTACGTAGTTCACGTAGTGTCTCAAAAGGGATGGCTTGATATCTTGCAGGTTGTCCACCATTGGCACGAATCACTGGAAAGATGTGCGTTGGTTCAGTACTAAAGTCTATTTGTCCCAAAGCTGTTTCCAAAGCTTGAGTTCTGCAGAGAGGTTGCATCACTGTTGGATCAGTAGATGGCATCAGTGAGTTCAAATCTTCTTGATGCTTAAATGATGAATCAGCAGATGGCGCTAATGAGTCCTTGACATCTGGATGCTTAGAAGATGGCTGACTTGTAGTTGGATGAAGACAAGATGGCTGACTTGAAGTTGCATGAAGACAAGATGGCTGACTTGAAGTTGTAGGAGCGTAGAACTGCTGACTTTGTGCTGCAAATTCTGGCATCTGGATCATCACTGTGTGAGATCTAGGTTCTTGTCCTGAAGTCTGCATTGGCATCGGTGGCGCTGAAGGGCTGGCAAACCGATGCTGCGTTGCTTGCATTGAAGAGTTGTAGTAAGCTGGCAATGATGACTTTAAATGAGCAGGCTGTAGTTCTGCAGGCGAAGTTGCTACTGTCCTCAATGGAGCTTGCGATGAAGCTTGCATTGCTGCTGACTGAAAATCGGCTTGTTGTATAACTGGAGTTGCTGGCTTGAGCGCGGCCTGCAGGGCAGCAGGGTTTGCTGGCGAAAAAGCTGCTTGCTGCTGCTGCTGCTGGATCGCTGGCAAAAGCGCGGCTTGCGATGGATGAAATGGAGCCGTTGTTTGAAGCGAGGTCTGCGGCTGCTGTAAACTGCTTGAGACCGCTGGCTGGAAAAGGGTCTGCGATGGCTGCGAAGCGGCTGGCGGCGAGGCAGGCTGCGGCGAGGCTTGAAAGGCCGACGGCATCACAGGCTGCTGCACCGGCACAGGCGGCAACGAAGCTGACAATGACAAATTGGACAAGGGCGAGTGCGTGTACGACAATGGGGCTTGTGCTGGCTGCTGCGATGGGGCCGAAAATGGAATGACGGCGAGCGGCAGCACAGGGGCACCATTAAACGCTGCACTCCCAACATTTACTGTTCCATCAAGCAAAACATTTTTAGGAGCGATCTGCTGAAGGCAGGTTCTTACTTTGCTCCAAACTAACTGTACAGGAATTCCGACTTTTGGACTGGCCATAAATTCTCCTCCAATCCTTTCCCATGAGGCTAAATCTTTCGTTCCCTCTTTAGGAACCCAAGGGCAAATTTCTCCAATAGTTTTAACTAGAAGCTCTATTTCTGATTCAGAGACAGGGTGACCATTCTTTTTCAGGAGGTACAATAAATCTTCACAAAATTTAAATTGAGCAGTTGAGAGTGAGGAGCCCATAATTTTACACTATTCCCACCCGTAGGCGACCCGTAGGCTTTACTTTTTTCCCACCCGTAGGCGTTACTGGCACCCGTAGGCTTTTGCCAAAAAACTTTCCCTCCCACCCGTAGGCTTTTTTGGGAGACACCGGCCCTACCCGTAGGCTTTGACCGAAAAACCCCTGGCACCCGTAGGCTTTCGCCAGAAAACTTTTCCCTCCCACCCGTAGGCTTTTTTGGGAGATACCGGCCCTACCCGTAGGCTTTGACCGAAAAACCTGGCACCCGTAGGCTTTCGCCAGAACCCTTCCCACCCGTAGGCTTTTTAGGGAAGATCTTACCCTGCCCGTAGGCTTACCAAAAAACCCTTACCGCTCCACCCGGGGACCCCGTGGGGCAAAATACGCTACTTTGGGCAAGCGGAGGACTCGCGCTGCTGCAGCGAGATCCTGGGCGAACCGGGCCGTTATGCCTCACCTCTCAATAGTTGTTTTCGAGCCACTTCCGACAGGTTGCCTTTCACCGGAGCCTCCGTGGAAGCGATTTTGACACGCACCGCTTCAGAGAGGAGCTCCGCTTGTCGCGCTCCACCTCAAAGAGGGGCTTTACTCGCTCCGCCTCAGAGAGGGGCACCACTTGTCGGGATTCGGTGCTGGTGCTCCTCGCGCGTGAGCGTGGATGACCCACGCACGAGGTACCAGTTTGCAGGGGAAAAGGCGGCTAGCGTTCCACGTGCTTAAGAGCACGGGCGCCAGCCCAGTCTCACTGTCTGAAGGTTGAGTAGGACGGAATATGACTCCTGAAGGTACCTGAGTAAAAGATTGCCTCGGAACTAGATATATGCCTCGAAACTAAAGAATTGCCTTCTCATGAGTAAAGACCGATTGTGACCTCCTGTACTATTGCCTTCTATTAAAGGAAATTAAACCAAAGATGTTGCATAAGCAGAAAAGGAAATTAACACCGTTTCCCCAAATAAATGACAAACACACCGTTATTCTTTTAGTGGCTTTGGCAAAACCTGCATAGGCTCGTCTTCTGGCCCTAAGCTAAGTTTCCCTAAGCTCTCAGTCCCTGCGCGCCAATTCTTCCGCAAGAACTAAACTACATAAAGCTAAACCGAAAAATCTTCCGCAGGTCTAACCCTAACATAAATCTAAGAACCTAACTAAAACTCACCGAGAGATCTTCCGCGAACTAAGGTCTAACTAAAGAAAAGAAAACCCATCCAACCCAGCCAGCCCGCTCCCAAAAAACCCTTAAACTAAACTAACGTAACAAATCCCCAAAAGAACTAAACATAAAAAACGTCTGCTAACCTAAAAGAACGACTGAACGTGTCCACTAACCTAAAAGAAGAACGTAAAAGAACGTGCCCAGGCAGGGAGCCTCAGCCTTTTATTTCCAAGAGGTGTGACATCACCAACAATAATTCAGCCAATAAAACCATTGTTGCTACCCTCCAAAAAGGCGGGAAGCAGAATAACTGTTCATTAATAACTTTAAAACATCGCTGGAACCAAAAGTGAAAGTAAGAATGAAGAGGCTTCTCGCCTCCCATATCACTCCGCAGCTCCAGGCGTAAGAACACGAAAAATAGTTCCCGATTAAAATAACCAAATAACCATGGATCCTAATGGATCCTCGAAGTGTATTCCGACAAAAGGATCCAGAGCATGCTTGCATAGAGTTGGAAGAGACCACAAGGGCCATCCAGTCCAACCCCCTGCCAAGCAGGAAACACCATCAAAGCATTCCTGACAGATGGCTGTCAAGCCTCCGCTTAAAGACCTCCAAAGAAGGAGACTCCACCACACTCCTTGGCAGCAAATTCCACTGTCGAACAGCTCTTACTGTCAGGAAGTTCTTCCTAATGTTTAGGTGGAATCTTCTTTCTTGTAGTTTGAATCCATTGCTCCATGTCCGCTTCTCTGGAGCAGCAGAAAACAACCTTTCTCCCTCCTCTATATGACATCCTTTTATATATTTGAACATGGCTATCATATCACCCCTTAACCTTCTCTTCTCCAGGCTAAACATACCCAGCTCCCTAAGCCGTTCCTCATAAGGCATTGTTTCAGGAAACCCCCCTCCCCACGGCTGGTAGCATCCCAGGATCGTTTGCAGTACAGGGAACCACCCCCTTTGTTCAGCAGTTCGTCATCCCCCTCCTCAGGAGGAAGCGACCATTCCTCCAGTGGGGAGGGGGAGTTGGAGGCAGGAAGTCGGCGCAGGGGCTGTGAAGGGATCGCAGAGCCTGAGCACCAAGGGGAAAGCGGGGAACAGGGACAGTTTCCCGCGCCCCGAGTTCGCAGACAGGAAAGACGTGGAAGGGGGAGGCGGGGGTTTAGAATCCCGCGCCTCTTTTGCTGGACCAAGAACCGGAAGGGTTCATTCCCGGACTCTGCGGAGGGATGAGATGGACGTTTGAACTTTTGCTCCACTGTAAATATCTTCACAATAAAGAACTTAGTTTTTAGAAGTTCTGCGTTTGGCTGATTACTCATGAGCAACCACTGAACGTCCTGACACATCGTTTCCAGGCCTTTGACCATTTTGGTTGCCCTCCTCTGGACACGTTCCAGCTTGTCAGTTTACTGCCACACACACACAACTTTAATTCTCTTGTTCTGGTGCAGTTACACAGAGAGACACACAGTAGTCCCAGACTCTGTGTCTGTGAACCTACTTCAACAAACTTTCTGCATCCCCGCTGTGCTGCCTAATTTCCTACCAGGCATTCGCACTCTCAAAATTGACTGGCTAGGGAATTACCAGTAATCTCCACTGCTGAATTACATCCCTTCCCCAAAGTTTTCTTCTTCTTCTGCAAGGGTGGTGGTGGGACAGCAGAATTAAGTGGTTGCCCTAGAGGCCAAGCATCCAGAAGAGATACTCTCTGTGAGTGGCCATATTATTATTATTATTCTCCTCCATTTATACCCCAGCCACTCTGGGAGGCTTCCAGCGCATCTAAAAAACATAACAAAACATCAAACATTTAAATCTTCATGATACAGGAATGCCTCCACATGTCTTCTAAAAATTGTGCAGTTCTTTATTTCCTTGACATCTGATGGGAGGGCGTTCCACAGGGTGGGCGCCACCACCGAGAAGGCCCTCTGCCTGGTTCCCTGCAGCTTCACTTCTCGCAGTGAGGGAACCGCCAGAAGGCCCTTGGAGCTGGGCCTCAGTGTCCGGGCAGAACGATAGAGGTGGAGATGCCCCTCCACGTCTGCTCAAGACCTCCCAAACTTGCAGCCAAGCATCGGGAAGAATCCCAGAGACGCACAGCTGAAGTGTAATCTTTGAACCAAGTTGTGCTCTGGTTTGTGATTTAATTCTCTTTTACAATAGGGACCAGGTTCCCCCAGTTCACAGCGAAGTAAGTAGGAAAACAAAATTAGTATTTAATGATGCCACAACAATTCCTATTATTAAAGAAAGCACTAGAGGCATATTGCACGATTATACTGTTAATTGACCATAATTCAAAATTCCCACAGAATACAATGGATCGCATTTGTTCTCATTATTGCTGTGTGCAGATAGAAAGCCCTTTGAATATTGCCTGCTCTTAAGGCCTCGGATCCAATATTTTTTCCGCTGTGGTGTCGCTATTAAGGAAATATTATTTCAGAGGTTTTTTTTTTTATCACAAAGACCACCTTGAACAGACTTCATGGAGCCTTGCTTCTCCACTTTCCGTTGCCATTCTCAATGCTTCGCTGACCTGACTTTCAAACTAAATCCATTCAAATTATCAGTAACATCCAGGGCTGTACAGCAATACATATTAGAAGCAGACCATCGACACCGAATACATCCCTCTCAAGAACTTAAAAAAATGACATCAATGAATTAGAATAAATTATACATACTGGTTTTTAAATTTTTTTTTTTGTTAAAGCTTTCTAGGTAATTACTTGGATTCCAACCGTATTTCTGTACTGACGTGAAAGGTTTTTAAAAATGAAGATGACTGACACTATTATGGGAGTACAGTAGTACCTACAGTGGCATCTTACTGTAGCTCACCATTCGTAATGGCAGAGCTGATGGCTGTTGGAGTAGAAGCCAAACTTTTGTCAATTCTAACCCCATCTTTATGACGGAGGTAGTTTTCTGGAAATAAGTGCAAGAAATCTCCACGAGTTAAACCATCACACTTTATTACTTGAAAGCATTGATAAAGAAAGCCATATTTCATCAGCTCTCTCTGGAGCCGGCCACAAATTTACCACTGTTTCTTAATGGCCTAGCAAGCGCATAATTCTTGTAAGTCTTATGCCTGTCCAAAAGTAGAAGCCTCTTTGCCGAGCCATTATTAGAAGCGTTAGACTTATTTCCTGGCAGAGCAGGTGGACGAAACTCATGTCTTCCTTAGAGAAGGCCCCATGGCTCTGCATTGGGGGAGGGGGGGCAAAACGACCCATAAAAAATTGCAGACTGTTTGCAGTTCCTATCGCAGCTCTCCTTCTTAACAGGTTCATAGCAGATAAGGTTCTTAATGGCTGCTAGCAATGATACTTTCTCATATCCTCCTTTGTTGTTGTTCATTTGTTCAGTCGTGTCCGACTCTTCGTGACCCCATGGACCAGAGCACGCCAGGCACGCCTATCCTTCACTGCCTCTCGCAGTTTGGCCAAACTCATGTTAGTAGCTTCGAGAACACTGTCCAACCATCTCATCCTCTGTCGTCCCCTTCTCCTTGTGCCCTCCATCTTTCCCAACATCAGGGTCTTTTCCAGGGAGTCTTCTCTTCTCATGAGGTGGCCAAAGTACTGGAGCCTCAACTTCAGGATCTGTCCTTCTAGTGAGCACTCAGGGCTGATTTCTTTAAGAATGGATAGGTTTGATCTTCTTGCAGTCCATGGGACTCTCAAGAGTCTCCTCCAGCACCATAATTCAAAAGCATCAATTCTTCGGCAATCCTCCTAGTGCCCCGATTTAAACGGGACAACACAGATCGACAGAAGCTGTCCTGGCTTCTGACCCCAAACCTGGATGTCCCGTTTCGGCCAGAACACGGGACCAAAAGACGGGCGTTTTTTGGTTCTCCGTTGGCTCTCACCAGAGCACGGGACCCCAAAAAATGGAAAACCCCACATGTTGCCATTCTTCTTCCTCCTTCTGTTGTGGCTTCTATGTCTGTGGTGCCGGAGGAGGAAGTGGAGGCTGTGGAAGTCAACGTGGCATCTTCTGATGATGCGCAGACCAGTGCAAGATTTCACCAGGCCACGTCAGCCCCCCCATGGTGTCTCCCGATCACAAGAGGAGTCCCACTGCAGGAGACCATGTGCCAGCCTAGTAGGGTGTCCCACAGTGGCCAACCAGATGCCTATGGGAAGCCCACAAGCAGGGAAATAGCCCTCACCCCCTTGCGATCCTTAGCAGCCAGGATATAGAGGCATGGTGACTCTGATCCTGGAGGCAACGCATGGCCTTCATGGGTAGGAGCCATTGATCACTCGCCTAATCCCACCCCTACCCTCTGCAAAGCTACTCAAGCTGGTGGCCATGACCACAGGTTGTGGCAGCAGATTCCATAATTTTGCTATGTGCTTTGTGAAAACGCGCTTCCTTTTGTCTGTCCCAAATCTACCACCGACTATTGTTTTTAAGAGGGAGAAAAACCTTTCTCTTAAAAAAAAAACAAAAGGTAAAGGACTCCTCAATGGTTAAGTCCAGTCAAAGGAGACTATGGGGTTGTGGCACTCATCTCGCTTCCGGGCCTGGGAAGCTGCCATTTGTCCGCAGACAGCTTGCTGGGTCATGCGGCAAGCATGACTAAACCCCTTCTGGCACAACGGAACACCAAGATGGAAGCCAGAGTGCACAGAAATGCTGTTTCCCTTCCTGCCGCAGTGGTACCTATTTATCTACTCGCACTGGTGTGCTTTCAAACTGCTAGGTTGGCAGGAGCTGGGACAGAGCGACGGGAGCTCACCCCATTGCGGGGATTCAAACCGCCGACCTTCTGGTTGCCCTGTGGTCCATCTAAACCTTTCTCTACCCAATTTCTGCACATCATTTATAATTTTATAAACTGCTATCATGTCCTCCTTTACTCTCCTTTTCAAACATAGCATGCCCTTTTCTTGGAGAGGAATTGCTCTCTAAGAACTTATTTCCAGCCCCCTGATATTTTCAGTTGCCCGTTTCTGCACCTTTCCCAGCTCTACGCAATCTCCTTTCTGAGATGCAGCAACTCAGAAATGCATATGGTATGGCTGCTCCATAATCTCCACTGGTGGGGATTGGGGAGTAGGAAGTCATCAGGTTTTATAAAAGTGGGGGATCCCTGACAGAGGAAGGGGATCAGTTGTATCGCAAAAAGTTGCAAGCAATATTGCTGCAATAAAGGTTTCTCAAGAGGCTTTGTTTACTAAAGGCCCCCTTCCTTGGAGTCTGCCTGTTTATTCTTTTCACATCTAACAAAAGACCAAGTACCCTAAATTGTAATTGTCTTAAAAGGGGCAGGGGATGCCCAGAACAACCCCCTCCCCACAGAGAAAGCCACATGTGTCTTTAAAATTAGAACGGTTCATGAAAGAAGCATTAACGATGATGAACGATGACGGGTTTTTGTATTGAGACAAAATGCAGAATCGAAAACAAAGCAACCCACTACAGAGGCTGGCGAACAATAGCAAATTATAAGATTAAAGGAGGAATAATGTTGGATGATAGAAGAGGAGGTCTGAGAGAACAAGGGAGCTAATAAAGACTGATGCACAGCAGTGCCAGATGATAGACAATAAGGCTTTGTAATGAACTTTTCAGGAGAAAGCTGGCTTATCAAACCCGATATCAAGTTGTCCTGTGTCGCTATCAGGAATAGGAAAAGAAAGGGAAATGTGATCTTTTACAAGCGCCACACAGTATCTGAGGGCTGCTCAAAAGGTTTTTGAGCCATCTCACTGTGATAAAAGAATGAAAAGAGCCCTTTTAAAAATTATGAATGATACACCACACTGGACTCCGTTTCCAAGAATGGGGAATGATGTGCTTTCAAGCTTCCCCAGTGTGAGAAAAGTCCTTCAGCCCTAACTTACACTTTTCCTGTAAGGTCCTCACTTCTGCTGCCACTTTTCAGCAAACAGATGCATAATACTGCCTACCAGTCTCAAATTCCTCGTGCAGCATTTCCCAAGCGCCCAGTAGCCAGCTGGTGGTTGGGCATCTGGAACCACAGTGCAAGGGGTTTTGTTAGCCCCATGTGCCACGCTGAGGAAGCACCAAGCAAAACTCTTTCCAGCAGAAGAAGAAGAAGAAGAAGAGAAGAAGAGTTTGGATTTGATATCCCGCTTTTCACTACACAAAGGAGTCTCAAAGCGGCTAACATTCTCCTTTCCCTTCCTCCCCCACAACAAACACTCTGTGAGGTGAGTGGGGCTGAGAGACTTCAGAGAAGTGTGACTAGCCCAAGGTCACCCAGCAGCTGCATGTGGAGGAGCGGAGACACGAACCCGGTTCCCCAGATTGCGAGTCCACCACTCTTAACCACTACACCACTCTGGCTTGAACTCACTCCGCATCAACTGGGAGCTTGTTCTCACAAGCCGACGGAGCAAGCTTGTGTTCTGCAGGGATCGGGAACATGAAGCGGTTTGCAGTGAGGGTGCAGCTAAAGCAGAGGGGATGGATGGGAAACCGCCATTTTAGCAGCCAGTCCATTGCAAAGAGTTTTGTGCTATTGGAGCAAGGTGTTTTCTCGCTGCCCATCAACCGATGGAGTGTGCGTCATTTCAGCAAAGGAACAATTGGGAGCCAAACTGGTGAGGCTCATTTGACAAGAGGAAACCTATCTTTGTGCAAAATTGGCCCAGTCGTGTGAAACATTCAGCAGGTGCCTTCTATGCCAACTTTTAAACACCTGCAGAAAACATTTCTATTCTGCCTGCCAGGCCTATGCAGGAAATAAGAATACATCCTTTCACAATGGTTAATTGATGTCTGTATTTAACTTACAGGTAGGTAGCCGTGTTGGTCTGCCATAGTCAAAACAAAATAAAATAAAAAAATTCCTTCTAGTAGCACCTTAGAGTTAACAGTCGTCAACAGGTTTTCCACACCTATCAGCTGATCACCCATTCCCACCACCCTTCTGAGTAATACCCCTCCCCACTCTCTCACTATATATAAGGGTCTGGTGACTTCGTTTCAGTGTATCTGAAGAAGTGTGCATGCACACGAAAGCTCATACCAAGAACAAACTTAGTTGGTCTCTAAGGTGCTACTGGAAGGAATTTTTTATTTTGTTTTGTATTTAACTTTTTTACATTGCTTTTTCCATCACCTCCTGGAAAGTAGATGGAGAAGAAATGGAGGCAGTGAGAGATTTTACTTTCTTGGGTCTCCATGATCACTGCAGATGGTGACAGCAGTCACGAAATTAAAAGACGCCTGCTTCTTGGGAGAAAAGCAATGACAAACCTAGACAGCATCTTAAAAAGCAGAGACATCACCTTGCCGACAAAGGTCCGTATAGTTAAAGCTATGGTTTTCCCAGTAGTAATGTATGGAAGTGAGAGCTGGACCATAAAGAAGGCTGATCGCCGAAGAATTGATGCTTTTGAATTATGGTGCTGGAGGAGACTCTTGAGAGTCCCATGGACTGCAAAAAGATCAAACTTATCCATCCTTAAAGAAATCAGCCCTGAGTGCTCACTGGAAGGGACAGATCCTGAAGTTGAGGCTCCAGTACTTTGGCCACCTCATGAGAAGAGAAGACTCCCTGGAAAAGACCCTGATGTTGGGAAAGATGGAGGGCACAAGGAGAAGGGGACGACAGAGGATGAGATGGTTGGACAGTGTTCTCGAAGCTACCAACATGAGTCTGACCAAACTGCAGGAGGCAGTGGAAGACAGGAGTGCCTGGCGTGCTCTGGTCCATGGGGTCATGAAGAGTCGGACACGACTAAACGACTAAAAAACAACACTGCTTTTATTGCACAGTTCTACATTTTAATGCTGTAAATGATTGGGTTTTCATTTTAAAATTATGTAGCAATTTGTGTTTTTTTTAAAATAAATATAAATTGTTTGTGGAGAGATTAGACAACACTAATCTCTCTCTCTCTCTCTCTCTCTCTCTCTCTCTCTCTCTCTCTCTCTCTCTCTCTCTCTCTCTCCTGCCCCTCCCCCACCTCCCCAATCCAACCTAGTAATACTGTATATATTTCCCATGCACTGGCGACTGGAATCTATACTGGTGACCAAAGAAATGAGATGTCTGCATCTGGCCAAACATGTGCCCTTGGAGAAAGGGGCGGAGCAAGGGGGCGGTCCGCCCCAGGTACTGCCCTGGGGGGGTGACACTCTGGGGGCAGGGCCCACCCCAGCAATCGACACCATCGGCGCAGCAACTTTTAAAAGGCTGCAACGCGCGAACAGCAGCACAGCGTCTGTGCTGCTGTTCACGCGCTGCAGCCTTAAAGGTTGCCGCACCGCACGGAAGGGGTGCCGGCCGATCGCGCCCGCCATCTTGGGTGGACTGCGCATGTCCACACATGCGCAGTCCACACAGGAGGCTGCGCACGTGTCATGACGTCAGGGCGCGGGCACTAGGGAGCAGCGCACCGTCCCCCGGGGAGGGGTGCCTTCAAGTTTGCCGCCCTGGGAGGCAAAGCGGCTTGCTACGCCTCTGCTTGGAGAACATTTTGAACATCAAACACCTGTCTGGTGGACTCGACCATCTACCCCACTTGCTCCCAACAGCAGCCTCCATTGGGATCAAGGTGCAGCTCATTCCAGACTTCCTCAAGTGGGAATGGACCTCCCGATTGTCGAGAGCAACATGGGAGAGTTCCTCATCAACAGCGCCTAGGCAGGCTACCCAGAGTCAACATTCACCTTACCATTAGTGGTAGGTCCAAAAGCCTCACCATCTCCACCATGGCTCTATCAGACGATAGCCCAGCCCTATGGCTCACTACCCACAGACCCCAGGCAGTGCAGCATCTGACTGAGCTTGCTTAACAATGGGCATGATGTGTATTTTAATGAACTGAATCGAGTGAACGCTTATGAGTCATGGTGGCCTGGAGGATGAGCATATGAATTTAACAGTGCTTAGTCTATTTTTTAATGTTGCTGTTCTCTTAAAGTTGTTAATATTGCTTTGGAGAGTATGAATGTCATATTGATCTGTTAATCATAGAATATGACTTCTGCTGAAATTGTGACTTTTAGCCTATTTTTTAGTTGCTGCTTTGTTAGCAGTGCTTTATGGATTGCAATTGTTTCATGGATGATTATTTTATATGATTTATGCCATCCTTGTGATGTTCTGTTGTGTTTTATTATGTTATTTATTGTGTGTAAGCTGCTTTGGGATTTGTTTGAATGAAAAGCAGAAAGACAATAAATCTAATCCAATCTAATCTAATCTAATCTAATCTAATCTAATCAAGGCCAGCCCTATCAATAGGCAGGCTGAAGGGGATGCCTTAGATGGTACATGCTTGGAGTTTGTGGGAAGCATGTCCACACAGAGGCCATTACTCTCTGTTGGAGGACAGTTGTGTGCCTCAGGTGGCCTTTCCTGTGACCCAAAACCTAGACTGCTTTCCCCTCACTTCTGTTGAAGTAAAGTTCAACTGCCGGTCCAGCCAGCTTCTGCACATGGAATGAAGGAGGGGCGCCATTTTGTTCATCACCTCAGATCAGACAGCCACTAGGCATTGTGGCCATTACTGACGAGTTAATCAATTTTTTTTTTATAAAAAAAATAATACTACCATATTGCTTACGTAGTCTAAAACAGGTGGTCTAAATGGAAAGCACTTACTTGGATGTAAATCTCACTGGAAAGATGACTGGAACTTGCTTTCAAGTGATGACTTTTCCACACACAATTCCCCTGTACGCTCTAGAGTTGTTATTCATCTGATTGGTGGAACTTTTGTCCCTGAAGGTATCGCCGCTGTTGTGGGGATACCACATTTTTGTTGCCTGGAAAAAAAAGTGATGCTTTCCACAGATGGTTGGGCTGGTGTCATTTAAAATGTGGCTGTGCTGTGTCCAGGGATCAATGGCAGGTCTCCCTTGTGTCCCTGCCATGTTGTGTGACCATAATATAAGCACTTAGTCTGGAAAATGGAGGCTTACTTCATAGCTGAAACGTATTAGCTTCGAAGTATAGATAAGCTCTTTTGACAGTTTCACTCCCTCTTCCTTTTCCCCACTATAACTTTCTGAATCAGGATTCTCTGGGATTAGATTTGTTTTCCACCCTCTTTTCTGGCCAACTCTTTTCGTGTTTCCTGGAGACCACAAATTCATTATCCAGCCTTGAAGAAATGATTAAAGAGGAAGTTCAATAGCCATCTTCTCACGATTGCCTCCACACATTCAGTCAAGATGTGGGGAGAGAAGGATTGCGACTTTTAACATGACCTTCTGACCTGTGTACCAATGACACCATCTTCCCATGGCTCCTACATGTGTTGGGCTGATATACCGGCAAATATACAGCAGACCCTCCAAGTGTCCCTATTTTCCAGGGATGGTCCCAGATTTACAGAAGCCATCCCGGTTTTTGATTTGATTTTAGAATGTCCCACTTTTCCTTAGGATGTCTCTACAGCAATACCTCTGCTTATGTATCCCTCTGGATACATAAACTTCGGGATGTGAACGCAGCAAACCCGGAAGTATTTTTCCGGGTTTCGCCACGTGCGCATGTGCAGAAGTGGTTCTCTGGTTGCGAATTCCTCGGGATACGGCCAGACCTCTGGAACGGATCCCATTCGCAACCGGAGGTACCACTGTATTTTCATCAGAGAAACGTTGGAGGAAATGATACAGTTGTCCATGTATAGGGCCTATAGGTGCAATCAGGAATCTTGGTGCAACCATGGTTCCCTATCACTCATGCAGCTCCTATGTGCATATGGTTATATGCACGTAGCAAAGCCGCTTAAAGAAAAGTCTTGAAGCACATTACTGACAAAACTGAACAAAACACAGAGTATAATCTGAGGAGGAATGAACAGAGAGATTTTCTTACTTACTTACTTCAGGCCTTCTATACAGAAGGGTAACATTCAACGAAACAAACAGGAACAATTCCCTCAGAACTACACAGCCAATTAGAGCATGTGCTACCTCATGCAAGATCATGCTGCTGTGCCTGGTTGCTAAGTAACACCTCCAGCTGTCCCCCCCCCCTTGGCTAGTTGACTTTGATAACTCTGAGTTATGAATTTGAGTTATGAAGTGAAAGATCCCTGCTGTTGCACTTTCCAACATGTAGGAGCCATTGCCACAGACCCTCCAAGTGTCCTTATTTTCCTAGAAAGGCATGAATATACCCTCCCATGACCCACCCCGTGCCTAGGGATTATCGACAGCCACAATGCTTTTGAGAAACCAATGACTCTGTAGATTTTGCCCTTGTCACCTTGCCATTTTTAATTTTTTAAAAGAGTTATTGACAATGCGCCACCTTATTCCGGCAGGCAAAATTTGTGGGAACGATTTGAAGTTCAAGAGGGGAAGCCTCAAGGTACAAAAAGCTATCGACATGTTACAGTCCTGGTTCTGGAAGAGTAAAATGCAAACAATATGGTACTAAGCCCTTAAGTAACACAACCCATCTGTCATTTTCCTGGAATGCAGTAATGGCTCTTTTTAGGAGGTGCCTGTTCTTATTTCAGAGCCAATCTTCAATCCATCTTCACTTCCTATTCATGTCGAGGAAGTTATGAGAAACGACTCTCTTCACAGATGAGCACGTACCCCTGTCAGTTCCCTATTACAACCATTCCAGCATCAGTTTCGCTTGCTTGAGTTATGGGAGTAGCTTGTAGCCTTTTACTACCCCGTTGGGTAAATTCAGAATTTTAGCTGTAAGCTCTCTGCCGGTTTGGCTCTCAACATTAATGGAAGTTTTAATATATATATATATACACACACACATATCTATATCACGCAGGATCTCGCTTGCCCTTGATTCTCCTTTAAAACTTATCTTCTTCTTCTTCTTTTTTAAAGTACTCTTTATGCTATGTTGTTATAGGGTGCCAGTGAATGGAAGACATACTCAACAGCATCTAATACCCTGAGAAGGGAAACCTTAGAGTGTTATTCAACTAAATAATTGCTCAATTGGACCAACTTCTACTTGCACAATGCAGTTCTCCACCCCCTACATTTCTCTCCCCTCTGCCCTCATGTGGAGCCTCTTCAGTAGGGCTGGCGAGTCTTGCCAGGTGGAAAGGGCCTTGCAGGGGAGCGACCTTCACGCCCCACAGCCAGGCGATGGTTGTGAACGCGCTCCTGTTTACTCTGCATCTTGTGTGTCCTTCCACCCAGTGTTGGAAGCAGAGTTCATGGGATATTAAGCCATAATCTATATCTATCTGCAATCCTGTATCTATCCTGTCATGCTGCCTCCCCTCCCCCCAAGCCAGCTTGAATCTGAATTGCAAAAAAAGAGTGATTTAGCTGCATTTTAAGCTGGTAACGCGAACACAGCCTAAGATAGCAATTAACAATTATAATTTATGTTGCAAATGCCTAATCACACCCAGGACTGAAATGTCAACAATCTGAGGTCACACATGTTGCAATAATATCCTTGGTATTACAATAAAATATGGCCTATTCAGATTATTCTGAAGGAGCCAGTTAGACCTTTTCAATTGCTCTGAATGTCATTGCCTCGAGGAGCGGACAGTCTGAAAGCCACTTTCATGAGCACCTAGTCATGCTCATGACTACAGAATCAGCACAAGGATCTTTCTGGGTGTATATATATCTGCTGCACAGAGAGCTATCTGGCTTCCATGATGATTTTACTCCCTAGCAGCCCTCTTCGGGGATAGTCCAAAGACATCTTGCTGCCTCAGGCAGAAAATGGCAGCCCCTCCAAGTGCCCCAATTTTCCAGGGACAGTCCTGGATTTATAGAAGCCGTCCCAGTTTCTGATTTGATCCCAGAATGTCCCGCTTTTCCTTAGGACGCCCTCATTTTTTTCTGGAGAAATGTTGGAGCAGGAATGGAGTTATGCGCCCCCCAAGCCAAGGAGATAAGTAACTATACAACCTTTAGAAGACACCCGACAGGCAGCCTTGTATAGGGAAGTTTTTTTTAATGCTCAATGTTTTATTATGTTTTTATATGTGTTGGAAGCCGCTCAGAGTGGCTGGGGCACAAATAATCATAATCATAGTCATAATTGAATAGAGTGTTCCTATTTTCATGAGAGAGATGTTGGAGGGTATGAAATGGTGCTTCTGTTCCATGCCAAGAGCCATTGGGTGACCAAAAAAGTATTAAGAACTCAGCCGTGACAATCCCTGAAACGAGATGGAGATACTATAAGGATATAAACCCAAACTAAACTAAACTCAAATCCAAAAAATTCGGGGTGCGAACCCCTAAATAGCTATGTGACGAGTTAAACAAGAATATATATAACTTATAAATCAAACTGAAAACCCTAACGAGATGCCGGCTCTTTTCTCGTTTCACTGGATGTAGTCTGTTTCCTCAGAGGGAAATTAATTCTAGAGACTATAGGAAAATGAAAAAGGCTTTCAAGGCTGCAAAAACATAAAGGACTCAAGAGCAGTAGGGGGAATTCCTCCCAAACTGTTTAATATAAATTAAATTCAGGATAGCTAACCTAAACAGATTGTAGAATTTATATTTGTTATAGTTGAGGACTTGGTGAAAAAGCGGGGGAGAGAAAGTACCTTTTCGTGTTATGGCCTATAAATATCTTTATAAAAAAGGACTAAAGTCCATGTTCATGTTGAGGCCCACAGGTATCAGAGATGAAAATCTATGAATCCAGTATACTTCTTTTTGTAGTACTGTCTCAAGATTCGGTTCATTGCGACTGTGTTTGTAGATGACAAACCATTTAAAGTCAGTGGGGCTGTGGTTTGCATTAAAGAAGTTTGACGTGAGAGCCATTGGGTAGCATCCAACAAAGTAGATCATTAGTGCAAGGATTTCCATTTGTATCGTGGAATGCCCTCCCTCCCTCTCACTCACTCACTCACTCACTCACTCACTCACTCACTCACTCACTCTCACACATACACACACACACCTCTTCCTGTGCACCCCTGCCCATTTCCCCAATATACTCTGGAGGATTGAGCAAACCCCCAGAGCAGATTTTTGGGGTGTGCACAATTCCTTGTGCTAACAGGGCTACTTCGTTCGATACCCACCAAGCTATTTTTGGCACTTGAGGCCAAATGAACACCTCCCCATGGCAGCAGAAGTACAATTATGATACAAGTTTAAATAATTGCGTGCCAAGGTCCCGGGTCTCGCAGTTCCCTTTGATAAACAAACACGTGGACACGAGTATTTAGGTTTATTGGCTTAGGGGCAGTTGGTGAAGCCAGGCTATATCTCGACTCCTGCCCATCTGCAGAGAGTCCAACTAAGGGCAAACCACCAGTAGGTGTTGTTACAGGTAGGTAGCCGTGTTGGTCTGCCATAGTCAAAACAAAATATAAAATCAAAAAATCAAAAAATCCTTCCAGTAGCACCTTAGAGACCAACTAAGTTTGTTCTTGGTAGGTGGAGCCCTATGACTTACAAGAAATAGAGGCACCCTGAGAGGTCCCCGTTGGGGTCGTGGCATGGCCCATGCCCACGCCCAGACTTCAGATAGGATCCACATCTCTGGATCCCTTTAACAGGATCCCTTTATTGAGGAGGGGTAGGCAGAGGCTGGGACGCGGGTGGCGCTGTGAGTTAAACCACAGAGCCTAGGGCTTGCTGATCAGAAGGTCGGCGGTTCGAATCCCCCGACAGGGTGAGCTCCCGTTGCTCGGTCCCAGCTCCTGCCAACCTAGCAGTTCGAAAGCACAAGTGCAAGTAGATAAATAGGTACCGCTCTGGCGGGAAGGTAAACGGCGTTTCCGTGCGCTGCTCTGGTTCGCCAGAAGCGGCTTTGTCATGCTGGCCACATGACCCGGAAGCTGTATACGCCGGCTCCCTCGGCCAATAAAGCGAGATGAGTGCCACAACCCCAGAGTCAGACACGACTGGACCTAATGGTCAGGGGTCCCTTTACCTTTTAGGCAGAGGCTACAACCAGGGCCGTAGCTAGGGAGCGGCGAGGAAGGCCCCCCAAAGGAGCACAGGTGAGGTGTGTGTGTGCAAAATCAGCTTTAAAAAAATGTCCATAAATATGTCTATAAATAAAAAAATCGAGTATTGCCTCATAAGAATTGAATGGATTGGAGGAGAGGCAGAAAGTAGAGCTAGGGGCCGCAATCTGGATGGTTCTGCCAGGGGCACAAGATCACCTAGCTACGGTGCTGCTCGGATGCCCCCTTTCTCTATCTTTTTGGCTTCCTTTTTGACCTTACAGCTACCAGGGCTGACAAAGAGCATCTTTCCTTCTAAACAAAAAGGCCCCAACCTTTCCACATAAGGGAGTTACTCAAAGCCCTTGATGATTTTGCCTTTTCTTTTCTCCACCTTTTCCAGAGATCTTCTCAGCAGCTGTCCCCTGTGACGTCCGTGCTACTTATCCACAATGCACCAACAGGGCACAATTCCGTGGGGTTTTTTGTGTAGGGACACGGCATAGCAACTGTTGCAGTGGGGAGTCACCTACCACCTCCACATGTCTCTTCCTCCTTTGGGGAGTGGCAGGAATCATTCTATGTGCTGTGCCTTCCAAAGCCTGCTGTTGAGAGCCAGTGTGGTGTAGTGGTTAAGAGCGGTAGACTCGTAATCTGGTGAACCGGGTTCGCGTCTCCACTCCTCCACATGCAGCTGCTGGGTGACCTTGGGCTAGTCACACTTCTCTGAAGTCTCTCAGCCCCACTCACCTCACAGAGTGTTTGTTGTGGGGGAGGAAGGGAAAGGAGAATGTTAGCCACTTTGAGACTCCTTCGGGTAGTGATAAAGCGGGATATCAAATCCAAACTCTTCTTCTTCTTCTTCTTCTTCTTCTTCTTCTCTCTTCTTCTTCTTCTTCTTCTTCTTCTCCTCCTCCTCCTCCTCCTGTGTATTGGAGCTTATTTTGATATCGTTGGGGTGGGTTACAAAGGCAGGAACCATATGGTTTGACTACTTCCTACAACTTTCTTTCAGCTGGCCATCTCCACAGTGCAATTCTTTTTTTCCAACATCGTCTCTATGGAAGGTGGCAAGTAGGTTATCTGTATACTCATCCACAATTGGGAGCCTTGGATCTGAATTGGTTAGGCCACTTAATAATGAAAAAATAACAACAATACCTTGGTCTTCCATTCAAACAAAGTCCAAAGGAAAATTCAGATTGCCATATTTAAAAATGTGTAGGGAGCCTGTGAAGATCAATGGTCAACCAGGAAGGGTGAACTGATCACCCTTTTCTCACCCCTGGGCTGGTCTTCCACCTTCCATGTGGACACCATCTGATTCTGATTCTAATATTCTCCTAGCCCCTCCCCCTCACATTCTGCAGGGTTACCATAGAGACAGCAAGAAACAACTCTGCATCATCACTATCCCATTGTCCACTTCTTACCAGAGGCTCGAGCAGTAAGCAGTGCAAGGAGTGCTCTCAGCTTAGCGTATTTGTGTTATTTCATCATTCCTATCAACATGGCAGGTAGGAAATTGTGCCATTGAGATGTCCACATGTTCTGCTTCATTGTCCCATGATGCAGACAGGGAAGCCAGCTGAGACGTCAAAGGACTTATAGCTGGGGAATGGATGAAATCATTGGGCAACTTAGAGACGGTAACATACATGCAAGTGGATGCTGTGATAGACAGCAAGAGTGTTATGTATTGGGTTTAACACATGTTATGATTCTAACCAATCGCAGAAGCATAGGTGGACGAAAGTTCCAATGGCAAGCTTTGTCAACTGTCAACTGCCAACTTGCAGTTCTTGTTGGGCTTTCAGAGTGTGTTCTTGTTTTAATCTGGGAGTAGTTGCGCTCTGCCGACGTGAGAGTTTGGGAGAAGTAAGCCACTGGAACTTCCCTCCCGTCTGGGAGCTGGTGGCCCAGTACTGCGCCCACTCCATAAGGGGAAGCATCGCAAGCCAACACCACCGGAAGCTTTTCGTCGAAGTGTGCCAACACTGAGTTGGACACAAGCAAGTCTTTGACCCCTCGGAAAGCCTTGGCCTGTCGAGGGCCCCAGACCCATGGTGCTTTTTTGTCCAGGAGCCTGTGCAAAGGCTCAGCTACGGCTGCCTTGTGTGGCAGGAATGCATGGTAAAAATTAAGAAGTCCCAAGAAGGCTTGTAACTCTGCCTTGTTCTGAAAGCCCAACAAGAACTGCCAGTTGGCAGTTGACAGTTGACAAAGCTTGCCATTGGAACTTTCGTCCACCTACGCTTCTGCGATTGGTTAGAATCATAACATGTGTTAAACCCAATACATAACAAAGAGAAAAGGGAGAAAGGGGGATTCTCTTAAAAAGCCACCCCAATTAGTCAAGGTCCCAGTACCCCTATGACTGAGGCCCATTCAATGGCCTTCAATGGGACTTAGTGTTGAATATATTTTTCACTAGATGTGCAGATGAAGTCTGAGGCTCCTTCAAAATCACATATTTATTTCTGGTACTACGGTCAATCTACATTGCATTTTGTAGAATAATTTACACTGCACTCGTCCAAAGCAGCCTACGAACAAAGAGTTTCCAGAGAGCAACAACACAAAATATCAGTTTGGGCAGAAAAGCAGTAGATAAATAAGTAAATATCCATAAATGATCCACATTGATCCAGAACCAAAAGCAGTTTGGTTAGATCCTGCTCTCATGTGAGAGCCGGAAATAGCAATTGTTCTTTAGATGAATGATGATCTTTGTTGCTGTTGTAACCCCTGTCTCACCGAATTATAGAAACAGGTGAGCTTAATAGGTGTAAGATCTAGCCGGTGCTAGTTTGTGATGATACAATGGGCAAAAGATTTTGGTCATAATATCATGCTAGAAGACTGGGGAAAATTGTGGAAAGAAGGAATGAAATTTAATGCATGTAATGCGTTAAAAGAAAATGTCTTGAAAATGATGTATAGATGGTACATTACACCGGTCAAATTAGTGAAAATGTATAAGGTTGATAATAAGTGTTGGAAATGTAAGGAAAAGGAAGGTACCTTTTATCATATGTGGTGGGAATGTAAGAAGGTGAAAGGCTTCTGGGATATGATTTATAATGAAATGAAGAAAATGTTGAAATATACATTTGCTAAAAAAACCAGAAGCCTTCTTACTGGGCATTACTGGTACAGACATTAAAAAACAAGACTTTAAACTTTTCCAATATGCAGTGACTGCGGCGAGAATCTTAATAGCACAAAAATGGAAACAAGAAGAAACACCGACAAAGGAAGAATGGACAGTGAAATTACTGGAGTATGTGGAATTGGATAAAATGACAGGAAGAATCTGAGAACAGCGGGACCAGAAATTCATCAAAGACTGGACTAAATTTACAAATTATTTAAAAGACAATGGTATTCAATCAAATACGTTGATAGGACTGCAAGAAGCTTTGTAGATTATTGAAGAAATGTCGTTGTAAATATGAAATTATAGTGATTAAGTTGGATATGATGATTTAAAGCAATGATTGAGTTAAGAAGTATAGTATAAAGTAATAGATATTAGAAAATCATGTGGAGGGTTTGAGGGAAGTCACGGCCCTAAAAGGCCAAAATGTTAAATGAATGGAAAGATAAATGTGAAAGTTTTTCTCAATGTATTTATATAAAAACAATAAAAATGATATTTTTTTAAAAAAAGATTTAGCCAGTGCCTGTGACTTCACTAGGTACCCAGATTAACCCGGTCAAATTTTGGGGGCACCAACCAGGGGAGGAGTGTATTGTAGGGCTTGTTGTGACTCAAACTTGTCATAACTTCAGTTGGTCTTCCCCTAATGGACGTCTTTTCTATCCTGGCACCTTCAGTTTAAGCCAACTGCCCGTCATTCTGTGCCACCTTTTCAATTATAACATTCTCTGGCCAGTTAGAATCTTGGAGGTCACCTTGGTGACAGCAGGAAACAGGCTCATATGGGCTCCCACTATGGGATGCTGATTTGAATTAACACTGAGCGCGGGTGCGTTTGAGGACCACTGGGTGGGGGGGAATCACCCTCATTTTAGCTTGAAAAGAAGGGGAATAGCAGAGTGTCTGGAAAGACAGAATCCGTAATGGCAACAGCAGCAGGGCAGGGTTGTTCATCCATGGAAGAGAGAGGGAGAGGATAGGGGAAAGATTCTTTCCCAATGGAATCATTCAGGGCATAACAGAATAGCCGGAAGACGAAGAGGATTGCGCACAAGCTCATAAACAAGAACAGCCTCCTAAGCGTGAGAGGCGGGGGGCTTTTACTTTTCAAAGAACAAAGAACTTCTGGAGTGGCAGTTCAGGAGTTTTGGAACTGGATTGGAGCACGCAACAAGAGGAAAGTGGAGAAGAGATATTTTGTGAACTTATAATTATTTGTCAGGAAGATGACCACATTCTGAAGAAGAAGAAGACACAAAGAATGTTCAGTGTTGAACTTGTGATGGTACAAACAACGGAATTTTTAGAAGGAGTTGGAAAGGATGGACTCTGGGAGGGGGAACAGTGGGGAAAGGAAGGGAAAAAGGAAGATTAGAAATGGATAGAAGAGGGGTGGGGTAAAGAAGGAAAGTGTAAAGGGAATGGATTTAAAAAGGCTGACCACGGATTTCTGAAACCAGAGGGGAAAAGATGTGTATGTAATAGAAGAGTTATATTGATTTTGGTTAAGATAAGATTTAATAATAATAGATGTGCTGGAATCAGAGGATATATCGGCTTCAGCATTAGAGGTTAAATAAAGAGAGGATATAAGAGGTTGTTTAGGTAATATGCTATATAGTTTGTTAGAATAGGTTAAAAATTGAGGTATGGATGTAAGATTTAGTTTATGTGTGTTAAACAAGATTTTACAATGTTACAAAGTTACTGAAAGAAGATTAGAAATAAAAACGCAGAAGAGAGGAGGTGAGGAAGTCCATTAATTAAGTTCAGAAATAAGTTTAAGACAGTTAAGTTGATGTTTTTATTGTAGCTGTATTGTCAGGTAATGTATCTGTTTTCTTTTTTGTTTTGTTTGTATTTTGTATTTTGAATTGTAGTTTATATGTATGTTTGTAGTATTTGTTTTTCTTTGTTATCTGTCAAAATACCAATAAATTCTTTAAAAAAAAAAAAAAAAGAATAGCCGGAAGATGTCAAGGCAGCAAAAGAAGGCCAACCATTTGGATCTTCCCACAACCCTTTTCAGTAATTTAGAGCAGGCTTCCTCAACCTCGGCCCTCCAGATGTTTTTGGCCTGCAACTCCCATGATCCCTAGCTAGCAGGACCAGTTGTCAGGGATGATGGGAATTGTAGTCTTAAAACATCTGGAGGGCCGAAGTTGAGGAAGCCTGGTTTAGAACCTCCAGCAACAGGAGCTGGGGGGAAAACATATCTCCTTGCCAATTCAGAGGGACTTGGCAGGGGCGGGGCAAGGGTGTGTGGGCTGAACTGGGTGTCATCCTGACGGATGCGTGCCCCCCCATGACTCCCAAAGCTACACAGCGAGCTAGCAGTAGGCTTAGCTTGGGAGTCGGGGGGGCATGCAGAATGGAGGAGATTTGCAGGAAATAATTCTGCCTTCCAACTCAGCCCTCCTGATGTACATTGGAGATCTTTTGGAATGCAGTAAAAATCGGGAGGACTATAAAAATGACACAAAGCACCTTCTCACCTCCTCTTTTTGGGCAGCACTGGACCTGCAGGGCACCTGAGGCCCTGCATCCCCCCTGAGAGCCCACCAGCTCGGGGGTCGCCCAGGACGGATGCAGCAGCTCGGGCGCCCTGCAGGCCCAGAGCTTCCTGGGGCAATCCATCCATCCCACACACCTCTATCTATGTCACTGAGTGGTACCCCATAACCAAGGGGGCACTGCTGCCTCATTTCCCAAGGTATCTCTGGGTGCTTGTGCTTCACCTCTAGCAAGTTTTACTTGGGTTTAGGTGGCTTTCACTCAAGGTAGAAAACATGGCTCCTGTGTCTAGTCGGCAATTGTACCAGTGGCCATCCATGTGTATTTTGCCCATGGGGTCAGTGGCAGAGAAGGTTAAGATGGGACACAGGAGTTCTGAGTGGATGGGTGTGGACGTTTTGAGCTGTGAAAGCCTCAAAACAGTGTAGCACTTGGAATCAATGGTGTCCAGCAGCGCTTCCACTTCTCAGCTTATCAGCTTACCAGCAGTGTTCAGCAGAGTTTTGCAAACTTCTTTTGCGCAGCGGTGTGTGTGCCTTCTTGCTAGCAAATAAAGTCCAAAGAGTCCAGCTTGTTCTAAGCAAGCAAGCTTTATTTACAAGCATAAATCTCAGACACTCCCGGACTTACGGGACACATCTTGCTCGGTCAAAACCGAAACCAGAACTTACAGAAAGAATAACAAATGTGTCACATTTCACATAGGCTTCCGTTTACAGCAGAAATACCCGGATGTGTGAAACGTCTTCCCTGTGGGTGGTACGCATCTCTTGAGCTTGTTAACCCTATAAGCTCCAAACCTCACAATGGGATTCCTATTTAGTTGTCAGAATTCTCCTATTTCTCTGTCAGAAGGTTTTGGAAGTGAGGGGAAAGGTGGCAAAGGCACCCACTTCTCTCTTGGTTGGTGAGGATTATTAGTCTGTTGTTGAGATGCCCCTCAGAGGATGCTCCTGCGGGTGTTTGGGAATGAATTTGGCCGCCAACATTTGCCCATAGCAAAGTCGTGTCATACCAATGCATAAAAAGAGAGCGGGTGGGGCTGGGAGATCCGGCAAGGAGGTGAAAGGGGGAACCCCTCGGCCACACCACAGTTTAAACCATCCACGGCCACACCCCCACCATCGCTGATTGGCCAGCAGGGTGCGTGACGCAGCTGGGGGTCAGTGTGAGGTGGGCGTCAACCCTCCGCCCCCTAGCTGAATCACTGAGATGACCTGGATGCCCGGCTGCAACACCGCCCACCGGGGAAGGTGAGCGGACCTACCAATTTGCTGTCCTTTCATGAAGCCCAAAATCAACTGCCCAAGGTGTCCAACTCACTCTGCCTAATAGTAGTGTTGGCTCTCCTGGCTTTCTTGTTGGCGCGCTTGGTGTACGGTCCAATCCGTTGACACTCAGGAGAAGAGATGTGTTCCCTAAGCAGAATGGTGGTAACACCTTAACAAAAGTGCA
Organism: Lacerta viridis; assembly: GCA_900245905.1. Taxonomy (NCBI): domain Eukaryota; kingdom Metazoa; phylum Chordata; class Lepidosauria; order Squamata; family Lacertidae; genus Lacerta; species Lacerta viridis. The sequence continues at coordinate 65,195 of OFHU01001952.1, forward strand.
CTTTTATCAGCTGCAAGAAGATTACCCAAAGAGCAAGGTAACAACCGGGCCTTTCGGCCATGCCAGATGCAGAGGAAGGACAACGAATTGGGGAAAAGAGGGCCAGGAAATGTTGTGGATTGAGGAAGGAGTTTCCTCCCTGTCACAGATATTTTAAGGACGCGGAAGCCCTGTCTGGGCCTGGAATCTCACACCCCTTAAAACGAGTGGACAATCATAGTCCATTAACATTAGAGCACTACAGAGATTACCTGAATTGTAATGTGAGCAAAGTGTACAGGCCATGCCTGCTGGGTAGACTATCAATAGCTTGTAAAAGATAACAGGATATTTATACCAGTGTTCAGATTTGCTTTTTTTTTTTTTAAAGGCATCTGCCTACTCGGGGATTTCTAGGTTGAAAAGAGCAATCGCAGAAGATATTTTTGTCAGCCAGAGCATTCTTGCTGACATCTCATTTCCTTTCTCTTCTTTAGCAGGGAAGGTATAATCAGCATTTACTACTAACCCTTCCTTCCTGTTGCAACAGATGGAAGTAACAAAACAGCAAAAATAAAGGGGGTTATTAACATTGACGGCAAGCCTCCCAATGCTCTGGCCATTAACTGAATGTTGCAAGCTGGAAGTTATTAGAACTGCTAAGGGCATCTAGTGTTAAAAACACAGGAAAAATGCTTTTGAGAAAGAAGGCAATGGGTGGGAAACGAAATATGCCGGAAGAGTATTATTGATGCAGAATAAGGCAGGACATGTCTGAAAAATGTAAACCACCGTTGTCATAAATTAAGCATTCTTTGAGCAAACAACATCAGATGGGCAGGAGGAATGTTTTTCTAATGGCCAAAGCCATCATATTGCCCATATTTTGGGGCTCTTCTGCATTAATTTACGGCGATATGATGGAATTACGCTAGTAACGCCTACCTTTGCGCACACAAAAAGTAGACTTTGGGACATAAATGTGGCCAGTGTTAGCCTTGTCTCCTTTTCTCTTCACCTTGTAAAGCTCCGATCTCGTGGCCTTGTCATAAAACAGCGAGAGTGGTCAATAGTAATTGAGATTCAAGATTAAGAGGGCCTGGTCACATGGCAACGTGCAGCTGGTGTTATGGAAAATCCACTCTGGGGGTCAGTACAGCTTATCCCAATTAGTCTTTCACTTTCAAACAGGTTAAACAGCATGTTTAATTAAGATGCAAAGCTATAAAGGTATATACCGTTTTCCTAAAGTCCCTCTTGATTAATCAGGTTTAGGTTTATCTTATCTATTAATTGAGGGTAAGGAGCTGTTATAAACCAGTCAAACAGGAATTGCTCTTGAAGAATTATTACTGAAGAGCTCCTGTCAAAGTGAAGTTAATTACTCTCAAAATTGAAAGTGAAGGGGGGGCAGGGAGCCAGTGGCTAGGAAAAGAAAGCATTTTGCTAAAGGAGATATTAAATCCGCCATCATTTACATCCTTTAAAGGAAAGGTGAAGAAGAAAACTGCGACCCTCTCTTCCGACAGTGTTCTGAGTCTACTGAGCGTCAGGGGCTTGGGAATTCCATTCACGAAGACTAGTCAGGGCAGAATCCCTAGTCGGGACACCCAATTAACCTCAGCCGTAACTGGCTGAATGCTGGAAGGCACTGCTTCCCCCCTGAATTAATCAGATTTTCAAACAGGCTAGCTTTAGTTGATGGGGGGTGGGGTGGGCACAAGGGGAATGGATTTAAAGCTAAAGCCATAACCCAACCAGAGCTAAGTACACTTAAACCCATTGACGTCAGTACACTTAAGCTCTCTTCACTGTGAGTTGGATTATGGCCTGCGGTTGCTTGTTACTCATAGTTCAAGACAAAAAAAGGAGTCCTGTAGCAACTTTAAGATTAACCAACATGGCCTAAGCTTTCATGGATTACTACCTTCCCCCCCCCCCGCCTCGCCGGCCACTTTTCTTCCTTATGAAAAGAGTCCAAAAAACCCAACGGAAGTTATATGGATCACAATAATAGGTGGAGCATAAATGAATTTAAGACGTCCTGCAGACTTAAGAGTGTGTATTGTATTCATGGAACAATATTGGAAGTTCTCCTTTAGTGACATCAGTGTGTTAGACATTAACTCTACCATTTTATTGACTTACATATGGACATCAGTTGTAATGTAAGGGAGGCGAATGAGGCCTCAGTTATAAATGTTAACATAGGCTCTTCCTGCTGGGTGCAGGAATTTGTGAAAATCAGCATTTGTTTGTGAAATATAGATAAAACATCGTGAGATTGTATCTCAGATGCCCAGATTCCGTTTCTGACAAGCAAGCGTTCCCTTCAACTCTTTCCAGCAGGAATTCGAAGGAACTCCATGTCAAGGCTGCAATCCAAGACACTTCTCTGGGAGCAAATACCATTGAAATAAGTGCAGCTTATTTCTGAATGGAATTTTTGTGTGCCTTTCCTTTCCTTAACGAGAGCTATACTTCCCCCAGACACCATCATGTCACATGCTTGCACCAGTATGAGAGGCAGCATTCATAATTCTGTATTCTGCGCTGAGCACCTTCGTACTAGACGGATGTCAACGGATTGGAAGGGATTCAAAGAACCACAACAAAGCTGATTAATGGGCTGGAGGGATTGATTTATGAGATGAGATTAAAAGACCTTGGGACAAATCATTTTGCCAGCTAATCATTCAGGAAAAGAGTTCTCTATACTTATTCATTCATTCATTCATTCATTCATTCACTTATTTGTTCATTCATTGTTGTTATTATTGCCATGTTTATGATGATGATGATCGGAATGCTCACAATGGTGGCATGGGGATTTTAGTAATTAGGCATGTTCACTTTGCATGTGACTTATTATTTATATTTATATTACTACAACATTTATATAATGGTCACTAACAGAAAGAAAAAGTAAAGACCATGAATACATGAAAATAGAAACAGACTAATCAAATCTGGAACAAAGAACAAGTGCCCTATGCTAAATCTTGAGACTCATCCACACTTAACTTTTCCTCCATGCTGTCTAGGCACAGGTCCATGTCTTCCTGGTCTAAGCGCTTCTTCTTCCTCCTCCTCCTCCTCCTCTTCTTCTTCTTCTTCTTCCTCTTCTTCTTCTTCTTCTTCCACTTTCCCATTGCTCAGCACTCAGCCTTCTGCATCTCATTGAGGTCATGCCTTGAAGCTCCTATGAGAGATTTCCACTTTTACCTTCTCCTGCAGCTTTGCTCTTTGTTTGAGAAGAAAGGAGCACTTCTTTCAAGAAGCACTCCATCGCTCCATTCAACCTAGCAGTGTTCACAGTGGATTCTAAAACATGGTCATCTTGCTCCACATAAAATGGAGCCTCTCCTTCACTAGATACCTCCCATGTGACCGTTAGCCAACCACATGAGAACTGCTAGAGACCTCACTAGAATTTGGTGACCAACCAATCAAATTTAAACACAAGCATTTACAAGTTCAGTGATTTAAATTACTGTGGTTAACAAGGAGGTCACGTAGAACCAAGGTGCTCCCTGGCTATGACCACATGACTGCTTCTTTAGGGCTTTGTGATGGGAGTTTTCCTAGTTGGAGTGCAGGTGAGAGTCTGTGGTTGCCATTGATGCTAGCTGCCCTATTGTTACTCAGTCTTGGGTTCCATTCCTTCCACTTGCTTGCTGCTTGGAACTTGGAGGGCTGTCTCCACCTCCCAAGGGGGGCTCCGCTTGATGTTGTGGGAGCTTGCTGTCTTCCCTATGCACCACACATACAAACGAGGGATGTCTGCATCAGGCACTATATAATGGTTTGCCCTTTTAGCTACAGATGCCTGCTCATTCTCAGGAGGCAAGTATTACGACAGATATTTCAGAACAAATGCATCTAGGCTCCTCTAGCCCTGGGTTGCTATTAGCTGCATAAATTAAATGCAAGGGACAGCTTGTGTGGCAACAATCTGAGAGGCCAAACAACTTGAACGTGTGAAGAAATAAAAATTAATCTAAGCTGAAAGGAAACAACCACCAAGATCTTCCAAAACGTTATAACATGGAAAATACACCAAGGAGGTTTCATATTCCACACCCACACACCCTGCCCTTGGAAATTTAGCTTTAAAACACACAGCTCAGAAATGTACAAAGGAAGATAAGAACAATTTAGCATTTTTGCCCTCTTTATAATTTTATCCCCCCAGCTTTAATAAATCGGGATGTTTTAGGAAACGCTGACTCCAGACTTATTTTGGCCCTCTCAACAGTACTTTAATAAAGTCTGGGAAATAAACTTCACAGGAAAACCTCGGGTGTTCAATTAGTTTAAAATGTTGTAGGGTAGAGAAACGGAGATAATGAAATTATAAGGATAATGGCGGCTTAATGTTTTGTGGCTCACACGAGATTTATGTGCTCCAATATAACCTCAAGCTACACATATGGCATAATAAAAAAAATTACAAAAACATAGAACATACTAGAATCCTGGCTAGAGAAATAGGGGGTGTGGAGAGGGTGGGTTTTGAATGCAGAAAAGTCATAGCCAGGCTCTTGGGGGATGGAGTTGAGCAGCTTAAAAACACTGGCCTCTTTACAAACCTTATATCATTCCTCTGTCTGCTCCTCCTCACACATGAATAATGTCCACTTAATAGCATCTGAATGCAAGAAGACTTATTGCGCAAGAACCATTTCCTCCTCCAAGGTAAATTAGGCTCGGAGGGAATTCCACTGCAAAACCACAATTCTGTTGGGAGGGCAGGGAAAGAATGCTGTGAAAATGTGTCTGGACTCTTCCCAAATGCCCATTAAGCAAGGTAGAGAGAGAGAGAGAGAGAGAGAGAGAGAGAAGGAGATGGGGGACTTCTGGTTGAAATCAAGACATGCATCGACATTACAGTAGCTGAATGAGGGGTATTCATAATTTCCTATGGGCCTGTGAGTCTTTGGAATATGTGTTGCCTCTCAAGGTGAGCACAACTCATCAAAATAAGGGAAGACGGTTAACTTTTGGTGTTCCTGATGTGTGCACCAGGAATGCTATAGAAGTTGGATACTTCTTCCCTCAGTCAAAAAGCCAGCGGTGTCTGTTCTCCCCCTCTGTTGTCTTAAGGGGAGGTTTCCCACTTGGTGAGTTGCCAAAACCTTGTGGAGGCGCTTCTGTGTGTTGTCTTGGGGAGCCTGGAAACTCAATTAAAAATGGTGGGCAGGAGATGAAACATTTGTTTTGTATTTAATTTATCCAAGGAGGGATTTTTTTGGGGGGGGGGAGGTTGCAAGAATTTCTGTGCCTGAAAATCATGAGCCGTCATGAGTGAGCTCCCGTTGCTCTGCCCCAGCTCCTGCCAACCTAGCAGTTCAAAAGCACACCAGTGCAAGTAGATAAATAGGTACCACTCCGGCGGGAAGGTAAACAGCGTTTCTGTGTGCTCTGGCACTCATCGTGGTCCTCCGTGCACCAGTAGCAGTTTACTGGTAGTTGTGACCTGGAAAGCTGTCTGTGGACAAATGCCGGCTCTCTTGGCCTGAAGCGAGATGAGCTCCACACCCCATAGTCGCCTTTGACTGAACTTAACCATCCAGGAGTCCTTTACCTTTTACCTTTACCTTTTTACCAAAAAGCTACAGCCTAAAAACTGCCTTAGTGCACCACTGACAACAACTATCTGGATTATAAAAAGCTTTTGCCAAGGTAATGGAGTTGCCATTGTAGTCTAAAGGTAAAGGTAAAGGGACCCCTGACCATTAGGTCCAGTCATGTCCGACTCTGGGGTTGCGGTGCTCATCTCGCTTTATTGGCCAAGGGAGCCGGTGTACAGCTTCCCGGTCATGTGGCCAGCATGACTAAGCCTTCTGGCAAACCAGAGCAGCGCACAGAAACTCTGTTTACCTTCCCGCCGGAGGTACCTATTTATCTACTTGCACTTTGATGTGCTTTCGAACTGCTAGGTGGGCAGGAGCTGGGACCGAACAACGGGAGCTCACCCCGTTGCGGGGATTCGAACCACCGACCTTCAGATCAGCAAGCCCTAGGCTCTGTGGTTTAACCCACAGCGCCACTCGCGTCCTTACGCCATTGTAGTCTAGGATTGCCATATTTCAAAAAGTAGAATTCCTGACACTCACAAAGTTGAGTATCAACTACCCCCCAAAATAGATCCATATCTCGTACATCCCGGTTTTCCCTGACATCTTGCTCTATTTCAGCAAAGTCCCCCCCATGCCATTTTCACACCCCAAAGCCAGGACATACCAGGAATTTTCCTGACATACAGGTGAAACTCATATATATTTTGGGTAACTTTATATCTTTTTCCATTAACATTTACCATATCTCTTAATACTCTTTAAATTTGCTTAATCAAATATAAATCATCACTTAAACTCAATATCTTAAAGATATTCTTAAACAGTTAAATCATTCACAACAAAACTTCTTCTAAACAATTTTATCTAACATTAACAAGCTAAAGCCAATTCTGTTAACTAATTCTGCTCAAATATTCAATTTTACATTATTTACTAGATAATCCTTAAATTTCTTCCAATCCTGTGACACCTTCTCCTCCCTCTGGTCTCGGATTCTCACGGTCAGCTCGGCGAGTTCCATATATTCCATTAACTTCGTCTGCCACTCTTCCACTGACGGAATCTCTTCACCTTTCCAGTTTCTTGCAAGTAGTATTCTGGCAGCTGTTGTGGCATACATAAAAAACACTCTATCCTGCCTGGGTATCTCTTCATTGGTCATGCTCAAAAGAAATGCCTCTGGTTTCTTACTAAAGGTAATTTTCATTACCTTCTTAAGTTCATTATAAATCTTATCCCAGAAAGCATTTACCCCTGGGACATGACCACCACATATGATAAAAGGTACCTTCCATAGATTTACATTTCCAACACACATTCTGTCATTTTAGGATTCATTTTAGCTATCTTAACTGGTGTCAGATACCATCTATAAATCATTTTCATAATGTTTTCTCTTAAACTATTGCATGCCGTAAAATTGATACCTTCTTTCCACAATCTCTCCCAGTCATCCATCATAATATTATAACCCACATCTTTCGCCCAGTCTATCATTGTCGATTTAACCAATTCATCTTTAGTATGCCACTCTAGCAACAAGTTATACATCCTGGAAAGGTTTTTAGAGTTCACTTCAATCAATTCTGTTTCCAGTTTTGATTTATCCAATTGAAAACCAATCTTCTTATCTCTAAAATTGCATTATAATGTTGTGGGGATCTAAATTATAACACAGGTAAAGCCCCCACATAAATGTTTGAAGTAATTCCTGATTCTGTTCCTTCCCACAAATGATCTTTGTCACATATCTGGCAGCTGAAGTAGATTGCAAGGGTATATAATTAGCTGCAAACTCTGCAGTGATAAGAAATCAGGTTGAGGTTGGCCATGCAGAAGAAAGTCATCCTGAAATGTTCCTTATAACACAAGGAAATGATCTTTTTTTGGGGGGGTCAACTAACCAGGAACTAGTTACAATTTTATAAATGGTACTTGATGTATGGTATAAAATATTTGTAATAAATATTATAATAATTTGTAATAAATAGATAAGAAAAATAAATTGACCTTCTGAGCGTAGAAGTAAACGGGCAGAAATATGGTCTGGCTGGAAAACTCAGAAGTCCGCCCATTGAAAAAGAATGAACAAAAAAATTTTAATGTTCAAAGGGACATGGCGTCAACCCAACACTCAGTTTTCTCAAGATGTTATCCGCATATTAAAAGGAAGCATGCCTTTGAAAGTTATTTACATAATCTCACATTTGCCAGCTTGTGAAAGGCATGAACACGCTGCATTTTCAAACAAAGCCATCACAGTTTTTGGAGACCTGCTATTCAACGTTTCCTGTAAGTGAACATCTATGCATCTGTGGTCCTCAGGAAACAGAAGGCATTTGCAATTATTTACTGTATTGCTGAGGCTATGTGAAATATTGGATAGGTGCCTTGGAGCAAACAACCAGGTAACATTTCCCCTGGAAAACCAAGAAAAATCTGTCTTAAAATAAATTGCCCAATGATAGCCCAAAAGCTGAAAAAGGTTTACAATGTTCAAACTAACATTTAAAACTGTAATAATAATTATAAAGATATCTTCCACTCATCTGGCTGGGCTGCCCCAGGTGTGGACGAGTGGAAATAGGAAGCGGTAGCAAAAACCTGACAATCATTCTCATTTCTGCAGACATTGTACACAACCCAAGTTATGATTTGTTATGATGTTAAGTTCAAAAACTAGAAAATCCATGTTGCTTGATCTTCTCTCCTGCGAAACTAATTGCACAATTAGCACATGTGTCACTCTTGATTCTGACACATGAAGTAAAGTAACAGAAATAATCCTCGTTATAAGTTATTCGTAATAATGGGTTAATAGTTCATCTTTGCTTCTGCCAGAAACAACAAATGATAGAGGAAACCAAAGTTTATATACTGTAAAATATCTGGAGCTCTAGGAACGACTCCAATTCTCCTGAGTGGGCAAAATGCTTTGCCAGAAAATTGTGACTTTCCCCCCATCTTTTAGCCCTGAAGCCTACTGAAAACAAGCCCCAAAGCCGGGCAAGGGATTAACAAAACATTTTCAAACTGCAGACATAAAAGACAGGGGTCGAATCATATTTCATTTGGCCTTGTTCGGCAATATTTTTGGCTTTCCAAGGGAAATGGACTTCAATCAAACTCCTAGAGCTCTCAAATGACTAAATCAGCCACAAATTTGCCCGGCATGGAATTCTTAGCTTGTGACAGGTGAAAGCAATTGTTCCCTTGATAGTTACAGAGAAAACAATGAACAACTGGTAGTGGATGATCATATCTAACTTTAGGAAGCAGTCGATGACTGTACAACTGCCCATTGCTTATTGTGAGGCAACTTCTTTAAGGCAGTTCAAAATTAACCCAGAAAATCCCAGTGCAAGGTCAACACTGGGTACTGGTAGTCAATACTCCCCCCCCCAAAAAAATGTTTAAGGGTACTCTCATGTTGACTCAAGAAAACCATCATGTTATAGTTCAAATTGGGAAAAATAAATACAGTAAATGGACAAAAGTACAAAGATTCACAAAATGTTTAGGGATATGCGTACCCCTATGTACCACCAGGAAAAAAAAATCAATTTTGGTAGCAACAGAGGCTACCATTTTATTTTAAACCACTTCAGGAACTATAACTAGGAGGAAGGAAAAAGGTAAAGGTAAAGGACCCCTGACAGTGAAGTCCAGTTGCAAATGATTCTGGAGGTTGCGGCACTCATCTTGCTTTACTGGCCGAGGGAGCCGGCGTTTGTCCGCAGACAGTTTTTCTGGGTCATGTGGCCAGCATGACTAAGCCGCTTCTGGTGAACCAGAGCAGCACATGGAAACGCGTTTACCTTCCCGCGGAGCGGTACCTATTAATCTACTTTGACGTGCTTTCGAACTGCTAGGTTGGCAGGAGCTGGGACCGAGCAACGGGAGCTTACCCCATCGCGGGGATTCAAACCGCCAACCTTCTGATCAGCAAGCCCTAGGCTCAGTGGTTTTAGACCACAGCGCCATGGGCAAATAGGTAGTATTTAGACACAGCACCATGGATAGCTCCAATGAAAGCCAGAGGCCCCTCGAGTTCACCTTTCCCAAGCTCTGCCCCCTTGGCCTGAAGACTATGGTTTTTACATGGCCAGCTTGTAGAGGCCCTTGTTCCTCCAGTCTTTAAAATCATAGCTCCTGTATGCATTATAAATATCAGGTCCAGTTCCCAGACTGGTGGGGGTACAGCAATGTCACTCAGCTATGGCAGACTTAGTCAGCTCCTCCTCCTCTAACCCTGAGCTTGAGGCCAAGGCATAGATAGATGATAGATGATAGATAGATAGATAGAGGATAGATTTGCAGATATTAATTTCTATTTGCCTTCTATTTTATTATAGTTTCTTGCTACCTGCAGACTATTGGAGTGAGGTATAGGAGTTTTTGTTGATGTGCAGATTTGATTTGGGAAGTACTTAATGTTTGCTGTATTAAAGGGGATGCAGGTGGTGCTGTGGTCTAAACCACTGAGCCTCTTGGGCTTGCCGATTCGGAAGGTTGGCGGTTCGAATCCCCGCGATGGGGTGAGCTCCTGTTGCTCTGTCCCAGCTTCTGCCAACCTAGCAATATGAAAGCACTCCAGTGCAAGTAGATAAATAGGTACCACTGCCGCGGGAAGGTAAACGGCATTTCCGTGTGCTCTGGCTCTCATCGTGGTCCTCTGTGCGCTCTGGTTTCTGTCACGGTGTTCCATTGCACCAGAAGCGGTTTAGTCATGCTGCCCACATGAGCCAGAAAGCTGTCTGCAGACAAATGCCGGCTCCCTCGACCTGAAAGCGAGATGAGTGCCGCAACCCCATAGTTGCCTTTGACTGGACTTAACTGCCCTGGGGTCCTTTACCTTTTTTTTTTTTTTAACCTATTATGTCATTGTATCCTTATTCTTAGTCTTCATAATGAATTATGTGTGGATTGCTTAATTTTACTGTATAAATATTGAGTTTTTTAATATACAGTGGTACCCTGTGTTACGCACGCGATCCGTTCCAGATCGCGCTACATAACACGCCCAGAAAAAACCCCGAAAACCCAGAAGTAGCACGATTTGAGCACTTCTGCGCATGCGCGAAGTGCGCAGAAGCGTTCTGCGCATCCGGGGCTCACACGCGCTCTGGAAACGCTTCTGGATTGCGGTCGTTCTTAACTCGAACGTGACTGTATTGTTAGTGACTACTTACCTTTTGTTTTGATTCTGGGATTATGTACATCTTTTCATGTGGCAAGCCGCATTGATGAAGGCGATGATGATGTACATTTATTCGCTGCTTTGCTCCTCAAAATGACCGCAACTTGAGCGTGTTTTAACTATGGAAAGAAAGCTTACAAATAAGCGATGGCGATGATGCAGCTCAGGAACTTCCAAACAAGGAAAAGACACAGGTTCCAGCAGAGCCCTCCCATTGCAGAAAGGTAGGCTAATGTTGAAGTGAGCCACACAGACACAGAATTACGATATGAAGGAGGCAATCTGAAGATGTCGGGCCCATCACTTTGGGGCTCTCGCACTTTTACAGCTTTGCAAGTTGGTAGCATCTGGCTGCACAGCAGGGAAATCATATAACCTGTTCTGAGGGATTCGTTTAAGCTTCTTCTTCTTCTTTCCCCTCCCTTCCCCACTGGCACAAAAGTAAAAATGGCAAAAATTTAGTCCTTAATGGGATCATACTGTTCTTTCCTCACATTGTCAACTTCACTTAATTTCCTCCGTGCCATTAACATGTCTAATGCATATGTCAGGCACAAGCCCGATACTATTCGGGCAAGCAGAATGTTGTCTGAAGTCGGCAATGTGTTAAAACAATTGAGCAAGCAAGTACTAAAAGTTTGCTGCTCTGGCCATATGGTACAGTGTTTAATTTCCCGTAGTGGAAGGACGTGGCTGTCACAGGGAGAGAAAAATATGATGAATAAATTTACTTGGGGAAACATATTATAATGAAGAATGGCTTTCCGGGGAAGTAAACGGAGGAATTTCAGCTCTGAAACAGGGGCATATGGGAGGCATTAAGATCTAAATAAGGGTAGCATGGCACAGTGCCTTAAAGAATGAAAGACATATCGAGGAAAACAAGGTGATCTCTCTTGCTGGACCAGCTATCAGAGAGGCATTTTATAAGTGCATGTTGTTGCGCTGAATTATGGAAACGAGAAACGGCATTTGCGCAATTGACAGTTGGAAGACCTCTGACAGAAAGACAAAGGCGACGTCTTCATTTGTGTGCTGATGGGCCAGTCCTTTCGTAGGTTAGACTGCACACAAAAATTGACAAAATGTAGCATATTGAATGAAGATTGTGGTCTTCTTGTCCTTCAGCTGAAAAACAAATAAACAGAAATGATAATCATAAATACTTTGTTGTTGTTGTTTTTTTAAAAAATGGGTTATTGTTTTTGGTTTGATTTTGTATGTTGTGCTCTTGTTTGTGAACCGCCCTGAGACGTCTAGGTATAGGGCAGTATATAAATTGAATTCAATAATAATAATAATAATAATAATAATAATAATAAGGTCTATTGATTATTGCGGAGCTTGAGTTAATTCAGTAACATATGAGTGCCCTTTTTGAATAAGGAATAATCAGATATTTATCATTATAAAAAGCATCACCCTGCTTCTAACCTGCATCCTTGCAGATATCCCACATGGACCATCAGAAAGCTGATTGCTCTACTATTCATAATGTTCTGCCTATTCATGATTTTATGCATTTAGGAAGATGTATGAATCGTTTCATCAAAGAACCCTCTCAGCAGTGTCCATAATAAATAATGAGTGTCCATTTATATTCCTTTGTAAGATGTTGGAGGCGGTTGGAGGATGGATGGCGGCTAACAGATTGAGGTTGAATCCTGACAAGACAGAAGTACTGTTTTTGGGGGACAGGGGGCGGGCGGGTGTGGGGGACTCCCTGGTCCTGAATGGGGTAACTGTGCCCCTGAAGGACCAGGTGCGCAGCCTGGGAGTCATTTTGGACTCACAGCTGTCCATGGAGGCGCAGGTCAATTCTGTGTCCAGGGCAGCTGTCTACCAGCTCCATCACCCTCCCTGCCTGCAGACTGTCTCGCCAGAGTGGTGCATGCTCTAGTTATCTCCTGCTTGGACTACTGCAATGCGCTCTACGTGGGGCTACCTTTGAAGGTGACCCAGAAACTGCAATTAATCCAGAATGCCGCAGCTAGACTGGTGACTGGGAGTGGCCGCCGGGACCACATAACACCGGTCCTGAGAGATCTACATTGGCTCCCAGTACGTTTCTGAGCACAATTCAAAGTGTTGGTGCTGACCTTTAAAGCCCTAAACGGCCTCGGCCCAGTATACCTGAAGGAGCGTCTCCACCCCCATCGTTCAGCCCGGACACTGAGATCCAGCGCTGAGGGCCTTCTGGCATTTCCCTCACTGCGAGAAGTGAGGTTACCAGGCAGAGGGCCTTCTCAGTAGTGGTGCCCACCCTGTGGAACACCCTTCCATCAGATGTCAAGGAAATAAGCAGCTATCCTATTTTTAAAAGACATCTGAAGGCAGCCCTGTTTAGGGAAGTTTTTAATATTTAATGCTGTATTGTTTTAACACTCGATTGGGAGCTGCCCAGAGTGGCTGGGGAAACTCAGCCAGATGGGCAGGGTGCAAATAAATTATTATTATTATTATTATTATTATTATTATTATTATTATTATTAGTGCAATTCAGAGCTGGGAGACTGTCTTCCTGTCCTTGGCCTTTTTCCAATGACCCACCCAAAAGCAGGAAGTGATGTCATCGTTAGGAGGCTACAAGTTGACCAAGATGTGAGAAGAGGAAGCAAGAGTCCAAAGGCAGAGAGCTAGGGCAGAAAAGCAGCACAGATCAGGTTTTAAAATAAGTGACAGGCCAACTGAGTGAGGAGGAAGGGGTAGCAGGTGACAGGAACTACAGGTGCTTCCTGGACTTAGAAAATTTCTGGGAGCAGGGAACTGAGGCAAGAGTATTAGCCCCGTGGGAATCCAAGTCCACTGCAGCTCTCTCCCTGGAGGAATGAGGGTTTAGCTGCATGGAAGCCGTTTTCCTGAAAATCCAAGTTCAGGACTCAATACCACCCATCGAGATGTTTATATCTGGGGAGAAAGGAAGAGAAAATAGCAGTAAAGATTTCTGTTGGCACCTGTAAACTGGAATGTTTACCTCACATTCGGTGGCTTTGGTGCATTGCTTGAGGTGTCCTGGAAGTGGAGGGCCAATCCCCCCAGGCAGAGACTACAAAACCCATGAATCACTGCAAGTGCAAACAGATGACAGTGAACCAATATATGTGCCCTCTTCAGGTGTTACACATACTGTAAACACATGAGGGAAGTCAATGTGGATGAGGGCACTATTTCTGTTCTCCGTCTCCTTTCTAGTTGCGTGTCGAGGTTCCAAGACACCCCCCCCAATAATTCACACTTCACACAGTCATTTAAGTTTTAAGGTTTTTGGCATAATTTTGGCCACAACTTTATTTAAATACAACCAATGTGAGTGGTTGCTTAGGCATTGGTTCCGACTATCTGTCCCCCGCCCTGGGACAGAACTGACATCCGCTAGCCAGCGAAGTCAGTAAGGGTAAACACCTATAGGGGTGAGATCAGGAGCTGGGTGCCAGGCCCTCAGCTCTCCCCCAAATGCTCCCAGGGGCTCTTGCACGGCCCTAGCCCCTTCTCGGGGGGTACGGACAAAAGCAAGATGAGCCCCTGGATTCCTTTAATGGAATACCCTTGCAGCAGCATTCTTGCAGGGGCAGGCCCAGCCAATTCCTTATCCCTGCAGCAGCATCCTTAGGGGCAGGCCCAGCCAATTCCTGTACCCCTAGACCAACCAATTTTAACCAATGCCTAACCGCAACCTTACAAGTTGTGACGATTTGCTATGCAGTAGGCAAAAACCAAATGGCACCAGCCAATCAGCCAAATGGACAAAATTCCTACCAGGCCCCTGCTCCGAAGTGGACGACCCCATGACAGGCATAGCAAGGTCAAATGAAAGGAGAGAAAAGGTCCCTGAAAACAGGGCGGGCGGGAGATCCATTGCACACAGCAAAAGTGAAACCTAAAAGTCGCGTGCAAGAATTTAAACAACTATGCCTGTCAATCATTAACTTGCAACATGCTCATCTCCCCAGCAACCTGATGAGCCCAATCCCAACTGTGGCCATCCAAACTAACCCGCCCAGCAACAAGGGAGTTGTCCTGTTAACCCTTCCGCAACCCATGCTCTCCCTAAGTGGAGAACTCGCTCTGCCCTCCGTTAGCTGGGGGCTGGAAGTAAAAAATATTTTCCAGGGTTCTAAGATGCACGGGAAATCTCTACATGTACTGGAGAGTCCCCACTTCAGACCTTCACTCTGCAACTTGTGGAAGGCAACTGAATGAACTCATCCATGCCTGCCCTCCCTTGTATGTTTACTTAACCCTAATGTAGAATACCCCAAGAGTGCTATGATATTGGAGGAATAGAGATGCAAGAGGGAAGTCCATATTTTTAACTGTCAGATGGATTTTCCATGGGAAACCTCCTGCAGGGGCCCGAAAAAACAGAAGCGCAAAAGGAATTCCTCCTTGGGGTTTTGCAGATGGCTACAGCAGGTGGGGACGGTTTGATGGTGGTTCGGGCCACTCCCCCCTGCAGAAATCCATGATTTAACTGCAAGAGCAGCCAAGGGGGTGGACAAATGAATGATGACAAAGGCAAGCGGGGGGCATGAATCAGTGGGGCATGGAAGAGAAGATGAGAGAGAGAAACAGTCTTTTTGCAGGGGCTCTAAGAGAGAGAGAAGGAGAGAATGACTTGAGGAAAATGCATGGAGACGGAACAATAAAAACCTATTAAGCAGTTAAGCTTATTAAGGTAAGAAAAGTAAACCAAGAGTGGTTGCTCACATGGTTGCACTGTGATAACAAGAAATAAATTTATCTCTTACCTCCAAAGATACTGCCTTCAGATATCTTCTAAAGGTTGTATAGTTATTTATCTCCTTGGCTCAGCTGTCACATAACTCCATACCTTCCAACATTTCTCTGGAAAAAGGGTCATCCTACCACACTCTCCAACTCCCCCCCCCCGGACGAAAATAGGAAAAGAGGACTATTCTGGCATCAAATAAGAAACCAGGACGCCTTCTGTAAATCGAGGGCTGTCCCTGGGAAATAGGGACACTTGGAGGGTCTGTCACACAGTGCTGATGTGTCATGTATACCTGAAGGAGTGTACATGGAGTTCACCCCCATCGTTCTGCCTGGACACTGAGATCCAGCGCCAACGGCCTTCTGGCGGTTCCCTCACTGCAAGAAGCAAAGCTACAGGGAACCAGGCAGAGGGCCTTCTCGGTAGTGGCGCCTGCCCTGTAGAACGCCCTCCCATCTCATGTCAAAGAGATAAACATCTACCTTACATTCAGAAGACATCTGAACGCGGCTCTGTTCAGGAAAGTTTTTAATCCGTGACATTTTAATGTATCCTAATATCTGCTGGAAGCCGCCCAGAGTGGCTGGGGAAACCCAGCCAGATGGGTGGGGTACAAATAATAAATTATTATAATATTATTATTGTCATGTCAGGTGTGGGTGTGGGTGTGTAGAGGGGTACACATGAAAGCTCCTCTGCTTTTGGGGTGCACTGCACCATACACAGAAACGGGAACATGGGACGCTGTCTTATAATGAGCCAGACCATTGGTCCATCTCATTCAGTATTGTCTACACTGATCGGCAGAGCCTCCCCAGAGTTCGAGCTCTACCTGGAGATGCCAGGGATTGAACTTGGGGACTTCGACATGCAAAGCAGATGCTATGCCACTCAGTGTATCAGCCGAACTACATAAGAGAATGCATGCAGCTTCCCAGAGGCCTGTGGCACTAAGTCCCCATAGCTTTCACTTCCGTAGTGTATTCTGAGTCGATGAAGGCTAGGCAGCCCTGACATCTTATGCATGAGAAAGAACAGTATTGTGCGAAAGGGGAACACCTGCAAGAGCTTACCGATTTATTTCAGCTGTGCCTCTCCCACAGACACAGATGAACTACTTTGCCTGGGGTCTGTGGGGCTCTGTAGGAGAGGGGCAAGAAAGGGGGAGCTGAATTTAAGTCAGTCCCTCTCCCCTCTCCCGCCTCCGTGTGCTCCATCGTGGATTTATTTTCTATGCAATCTCCCCGAGGTGAAAGGTGAGCTCATGAACTGCTTGTATGATTTAGTGACTTGAAAAACACAACTCCATTATTCTGCCTGTTTCTGTAAGTTGCTCTAGATGGCAAACCTCGGAAAGCCATTGTCGCTCTCAGGATCCAGGCTCTCATCGTCTTTTGCTCGTGTTTCATTTGCTATTCTGGATACTGACACTGGACAGATTGAAATATAATTGGCCAGAAGAGATACCCTGAGCCTGTGTACTCAAGACGCTTCAGTACACAGTGCCTTGCATTGCCCTGAGAAGTGGGCTTATATGAATGTCACAAGAATTAGCTTTTCCATACTCCTTTTTAAAAAATAAATAAATATTTTATTGTATTTTCGACTTCTTACATCCGCCATTGTCTCATACATTTTATACATACTTTTCATTTGTACTTATTTTACAAATTATATTCCACTATATAAATTAATAAAACGTATGTACTTTCCCATATATAATTTCTCTTTCATTGGCTCATTTTCTTTGATTCCTCATGCACACAATAATAACAAAAATGCTGCTAATAATAAAAGAAATAAAAATATAAAACTACATATATTATACTCTTTTATACCTATTTAACAATACAAGCTTTTCCATACTCCACTAATGTCTCCTCTCCCCAGATCAGATGCAGAGGCTAGTTCAGGTTATGTAAGGGGACAGTATGAGGGAGCATCATTTCAAGGATCTACAGATGGCGGACTTTGATTGAAATTTGATGTCTAACTTAGGGCATGTTCTGACACTCACTTCTTTAAGTGATCTTGCAGATGTTCACTCATGGATATGTTACATGGGAAATGTACCGGTAAGTTTTAGAAAGTTAGTAAGTTTGAGTAAGTTAGTAAGTTAGAGTAAGTTTGAGTAAGTTAGTAACTTTGCGTAAGTTAGTAAGTTTGCATAAGTTTACGTAAGTTAGTAAGTTTGCGTAAGTTAGTAAGTTTGCATAAGTTAGTATGTTTGCGTATGTAGTAAGTTAGTATGTTTGCGTAAGTTAGTAAGTTAGTAAGTTTGCGTAAGTTAGTAAGTTTGCGTAAGTTAGTAACATTGCGTAAGTTAGTAAGTTTGCGTAAGTTAGTAAGTTTGCGTAAGTGTGTGGTCCAAACAAGAAACCACTATGTCATGAGAGTTGTATATATTTTGATACACATTATATGAAGCATGCACCAGGAGGGCGAAACAAGGTTACTTTTCCGGAAAACCTTGTCTGTGAACTGTGCAAGCTCTTCTTGTGAATTGTGCAAGCTTTTGTTTGGACCACACAAACACAGAGACGTCACTTTGCTGAACTTTGTTGATCTCTACATGTAGACTATGTCTGTGAAGAACTTTTGATACAGAGAGAAATATATTGCATGAATGTTATTTTGTTACAGCTGGTTACGTCTTTGTGAATGCTTCCGTGTAACCTAGTTTTAATGTTGTGTTAGGGGACCAACAGCAGCATGGACAATGTGCTGGTCTCTATTCTGACACTCCTTTGACCAGACAACCCGCCAACAGCCAGCATGACTAAACCAACTCAATAAGGAACATTGCACAAACACCAACCCAAGCAAACTTCGCTTTATGTTGGAATCGCTTTCTGCACTTCCGGTATATATTGGACAATTAGGCATCTGAAGAAGAAGAAGAAGAGGAGGAGGAGGAGAAGGAGGAGTTTGGATTTGATATCCCACTTTATCACTACCCTAAGGAGTCTCAAAGTGGCTAACATTCTCCTCTCCCTTCCTCCCCCAAAACAAACACTCTGTGAGGTGACTGAGGCTGAGAGACTTCAAAGAAGTGTAACAATTGTTGTGTACTACTTGGGAAAGAGATGCAAACTCATCCACGGAATCCCCTTCCCAAAATTATTCCTGATGATTATTTTTTATATGACACTCCACACACTGAGTGTCCATATGGACGCGAGTCTCCAATAACTCAAAACAATCCAATGTCTCCTTGCCATCTTTGCCATGAAAGGAAGGTAACTGAGGTGCCTGGCAATCTGGAGCCTGCTGCTATAGATCAGGCTTCCTCAAACTCGACCCTCCAGATGTTTTGAGACTACAATTCCCATCATCCCTGACCACTCGTCCTGCTAGCTAGGAACCATGGGAGTTGTAGGCCAAAAACATCTGGAGGGCCAAGTTTGAGGAAGCCTGCTATAGATCCTGCAGCACTGTTTGATCCAGAGCTCCCACATAGGCACATTAGACCAGGGGTAGGTAACCTAAGGCCTGGGGGCCAGATGTGGCTCTATCGCCTTCTCAATCCGGCCTGTGGACAGTCCGGGAATCAGCATGTTTTTACATGAGTAGAATGTGTCCTTTTATTTAAAATGCATCTCTGGGTTATTTGTGGGGCCTGCCTGGTGTTTTTACATGAGCAGAATGTGTGCTTTTATTTAAAATGCATCTCTGGGTTATTTGTGGGGCATAGGAATTTGTTCATCCCCCCCAAAAAAAATGTAGTCTGGCCCACCACATGGTCTGAGGGACGGTGGACTGGCCCACAGTTGAAAAAGGTTGCTGACCCCTGCATTAGACTCTCAGTCCCAATGGAAAGTCGGGCCCTCAAGCCCTGTCCATGGTACTGATTTCCAAGGCTGCAGAACTGGACCGTGGTTAACTCAGTGCAAAAGTCACATGTCCAGTGATGCAGCTGGGCTGGTGAGAACCATTCACCATTCTTCCTGCACTAGAAAACTCAGACCCAAATGTGCTCATGGGAAGACAGGATGAGAAATGACCTCATTGCAAGCATCTCATCCTCAAGGTATGTGAGCTGGGGGTGGGGAGAAGCTCCGAGGTGTCTTGACTGATTTCTGAAGTGCCTTTCCCCTACGCAGAGCAAAGATGCATCAGAGCCGCTGCTTTCCGATGGGCACAGGAGTGTCAGAAAGGCAATCAACACCCCCCTGCGCCCACAGCAATAAATCTGCCCAAGAATTTGATTAAATATTTAACGAGCTTAAGAGCCGAAGATGAAATATTGTGTTTAATTTTGAACTAGCACATTTATTTATTAGACTTTTTAAAGTACCGAATTGGTTTTAAAAGATAATATTCCTTTAATTTTCTCATGAAAACCGGGACTTAATTAAAAAAGCTATTTTAAGACTCTGGGAAGGGTACTTAATGGAGAGGAGGCAAGAAGAGGCACGACAACATTCGCTTGGAAGGCCCACGGAGGTAAGAGCCGGGCGCCACATGAGATCGCAGATACAGGTCAGAGAGGGAAGGATGATACAAGAGTTTTGCACCGGGAGGCAAGACCAAAAGTTCTCTGTCTCACCAAAACACCCAGAGACAGCGCTTCAGCTTCCCAATCTGCCCTTCATTTCTGTAACATGCTGGCATTGCGAGTTCTCTTTTTTATTCAATTAACTGTTAAACTAATAACAACACTCTGCCCTTCGATTGGAAGCCCCAAAGCAGAAATACATAAACTTGAAGATCAAACTTAAAAATAAAACTAAAATTCCCCCATGCACTTTTTACCGCCATCATTATTTTTTTATTGAATGTTTTAGGGCTGTGCATCCACATCTAGCGGTGTTCCCTGAATAATGAGGCAAATTGGGATGACTTGGCGGAGACTCCCATTTTCCTGAGTCAGATCACACAGATGCAAGTTGAAAGGGACCAGGGAGGCCTTGACTTTCCGAGTCACTACATGGCTGTTATGTACTGTGCTGAATCCTAGAACAATAGAATCCAGAATGCAGCAGTCTGATTGGTCTGCAGGAGCCGCCCAATCCAGCTCCTGGAAGAAGTGAATCTGCAACCTGATTGGCCTACAGGAGTAGCCCGGAATTAGCCAAATCTGCAACCTGATTGGCCTACAGGAGTAGCCCGGAATTAGCCAATCACGTGGGGCCCATTGTGTAAATAATGTATATATAGCAGACGTTTTGGGGAAAGATTCATTCATTGCTACTATGAGCTGAATAAAGAGCATGAAATTCACACTTGACTCCGAGTATATTTCAATGGCCTTGGTCCCCTACCCTGCAAAGCGAAATGAACAGTGTTTTCCCTCTTTTCTTTCCCGAGGAACCAAACCTAGCCAACTGAGGACATAACCAGTCAGTGAAGGAACTTCTCTGACATAACCAAAGCTCAAAGGGAGGAAAGCGGGATTGGGATTTTTCATTTGGAGAGACAGGTCTAGCTTTTAATTACAGAGCATTATTTCCCAAATATACTCCAATCACAGTGATTTGCATGTGTGAAGAATAAACAGAGTTGTTTTTCACGTGCCTTCCCCCCCCCTGAGTTTTGTCAGCTCAAATTACTGTACTTTAAGTCAGCTTACTTTAAGTAAGTCAGTTTTACATACTGCATAATATCACACATTCAGTTATTGCTAGCTCCTCAGTACATTTTTAAAAAACCTTTTGGAATAAGTGATCCCTTAAAAAGAAAACGCTGGTTCTCATATTAATGATGGCACTTTCCTTTCCCTCCCTATAACATTTACTGGTGGTGAGCACAACACAATTGATAGCCAAGGAAGAATGACCTCCGCCCCAAAGCTTTGAACACGATGCATCTCGCAAGCCCATTTTCATTGAGACGAGTGCAGCAGATCTTGTGACTTTCACCCATCACAGTTGGCTGCACAGCCTGTGAACAACAACAAAAAAAGGACAGATCTGGATTCCAAACAGCCTTACAGCTCTTTCAAAAGGTTAGAGTTTATTACTCTGGGGAAATCTTCTTACGAATATATTTACAAGTCATGCAGATTGTGTGTTTGTTTTGTAGCTCGACATTTCAGTGTAGGTAGTTGAAAGCAGACATTTTCATGTCTCCCTTAGGGCGCTGCCTTGTAGATTAATGGTACTTATGAACTGAAATGTTTGTGCAGTCACTCCTCAATGCAGAAGGGGGATCTCCACTGTCCACACTTGAGTTTCACCTTTAAGTAGGCTGGATGCTATCAGCACTTGATTTAAGCTGGAGAAGCTCAGGGGCTGAGTATTAACAGTATGCAGGATTGACTCGTGTGCTTTTGTAGGCGTGCATTTGAAGCCGAGAAGGAGGCAGGAGAGATTTGAAGAGATTGATTGGTTTCTAGCCAAAGCTGAGGCATGTGGCTTGGCCCCCAGTAAACACAGAAGAGAGTGCAGTGAACTGCTAGGGGAATGGGAAGCAATGCACAATGGTTTCTAGAATATCAAAAGTGGAATTTTCAAACAACCACATTCAGCCTCCAGTGCCCCGAGGATTTGCTCTTTTCGGCTGCTAAGACAAATTAGTTCAATCTAAGATTTTTAGCTAGAGAGCCAATAAGGTTTCTAAGAGCTGCGAAACTAGACTATTCCATGTGGTGGAAGCCACGAGACACAGCAGGCCTTCCCAACATTTATTTTTCCCCTTTCACAACCATCAGCTACCAATACTGCTGTATGTCTCTCTCTCTACCCCCCCCACTCCACCGCTCCAAGATCCCATTAATCATCATTACTATTTCTAACTTCCTACATATTAAATACTACTTGTCATCATGCTTCCTCCTCTACTGCCTCAACACCAAACCCTTTGCTTATTTCTTCACCCCAACCTCCATTGGGAAGACAGCTGCTTCCCTGGGTCTCTTCCTCTGACCAGGGGGATCGCGTTCAGTTTCACCGCTTGAAGTCAAACGAGAAGTGCCATCCCACCCTGCCACCTGTGCCGTCGGTGAGAAGCGGTGCCAATTTTGGGTGAGATTGATGGCTCAGTCGGTAGAGAGCCAGTGTGGTGTAGTGGTTAAGAGCGGTAGACTTGTAATCTGGTGAACTGGGTTCGCGTCTCCGCTCCTCCACATGCAGCTGCTGGGTGACCTTGGGCTAGTCACACTTCTCTGAAGTCTCTCAGCCCCACTCACCTCACAGAGTGTTTGTTGTGGGGGAGGAAGGGAAAGGAGAATGTTAGCCGCTTTGAGACTCCTTCGGGTAGTGATAAAGCGGGATATCGAATCCAAACTCTTCTTAGAGCATGAGACTCAATAGGGACAAATGTACGGTTCTGTACTTAAGCAGGAAGAACCCACTGCACAAATATAGTATTGGGGGGGGATACCTGGCTTAATAGCACTACACTGAGAAGGATCTGGGGGTCTTAGTGGACAACAAGCTGAACATGAGTCAACAGTGTGATTTGACAACAACAAAAAGGCTAATGCTATTCTAGACTGCATCAACAGTAGTGTCCCGATCAAGGCAATTAATAGTCCCACTCTATTCTGCCTTGGTCAGACCAAACCTAGAGTACTGTGTCCAGTTCTGGGCACCACAATTTAAGAAAGGTGTTGACAAGCTGGAAGGTGTGCAGGGGAGGGCAACCAAGATGATCCAGGGTCTGGAAACCAGGTCTTATGAGCAAAGGTTGAAGGAGCTGGGTACAGGCGAAACTCGAAAAATTAGAATATCGTGGAAAGGTTCGTTTCTTTCAGTAATTCAACTTAAAAGGTGAAACTAATATATGAGATAGACTCATGACATGCAAAGCGAGATATGTCAAGCCTTTATTTGTTATAATTGTGATGATTATGGCGTACAGCTGATGAGAACCCCAAATTAACAATTTCAACTTTGGGGTTTTCATCAGCTGTACGCCATAATCATCACAATTATAACAAACAAAGGCTTGACATATCTCGCTTTGCATGTCAAACAAAGGCTTGACATATCTCGCTTTGCATGTCACGAGTCTATCTCCTATATTAAACTCCAGTAGGTAATGAAGAAGAGTTTGAAGATGAAGAGTTTGGATTTGATATCCCGCTTTTCACTACCCGAAGGAGTCTCAAAGTGGCTAACATTCTCCTTTCCCTTCCTCCCCCACAACAAACACTCTGTGAGGTGAGTGGGGCTGAGAGACTTCAGAGAAGTGTGACTAGCCCAAGGTCACCCAGCAGCTGCATGTGGAGGAGCGGAGACGCGAACCCGGTTCACCAGATTACGAGTCTACCGCTCTTAACCACTACACCACACTGAATGAAAACAATTGCTTACATAAATGGACTTTTCCACGATATTCTAATTTTTCGAGTTTCACCTGTATGTTTAGCCTGGAAAAGAGGAGACTGAGAGGAGATAGGATAGCCACCCTCAAATATCTCAAGGGTTGTTACACGGAAGATGGGACAAACTTGTTTTCTCCTGCTCTGGAGTGTAAGACTCAAAACAATGGCTTCAAGTTACAAGAAAGAAGATTCCAACTCAACATCAGGAAAAACTTCCTGTTAGCAAGAGTCTCTCCCGGTCTCTCTCGGGAGATTGTGGTCTCTCTTGGGGGTTTTTCGGGAGATTGTGGATTCTCTTTCCTTGGGGGTTTTTAAACAGAATCGTTCACAATTTCAGTTGGATTGGTGCTCATCTGTGCTTCTCCCCCATGGTTTATTTCTATGCTGCCTTCTGCTTTAGTTGATATTCCTGCATAAAAGACCAGGCATTGTAGGGGGCTGGACTGGATGACCCTTGGGGTGCCTTCCAATTCTACAATTCCACGAAGAAATCTCATATGGGATCTCACATGCTCCACAAGATCGTTCACAATTTCAGTGAGCTGGAAATTGGTGCAATCTCACATTAGATAGGACTGAAATTAAGACGGCAAAGGTGCTGCCAACCATATCCATGTGGCAGTATTCAGAGAGAGCAAGAGTAAATCCTTAGGGGGCAGCTCCTCCTCAGGAGGGTCCAAGACAGTGATGGGGGGCAGGATAAATAGGAAAACTTGCCCCTGGTGGTTCTGGTTTATTTCTATGCTGCCTTCTGGCAAAAAAAATTTTGTTAAAAACAATTTTTCTTTTTTATTTTTTGAACCAAGGACCATCCAGTTTGGAGGCAAAAATTTCAGTGAGCAAGAATCACTTAAAAATGTGGAATAGGACATCTGGGGGAAATCATCAATCATCAATCAATTTATTTGCCAGCCGGAGAATTGAGGAAGAGGCGCATTAGCAGGAATGTGGATCCTATACCCCAGGGGGCCACGGTGGGGGCGGTAGCACAGGGGAGGGTGGGGGTGACAAGTACTCCCCACGCACCGCCGGTCACCCCGGGACCAGCTGCATGGGGTGGTCCCTCGGCCGTGCGCTGTTGCTCCCGGGGCGACGGAGCAAGCCATGGGGGTGACAAGCGGCACGATTATGCAAAGAATACAACAGATACTGGCAGCGTGGGGGTAAGCGGCAGCCCCTCCCACCATTCCCATGCGCTGCCGCTCCCTCCGTCACCCTGGGAGCGGCAGCGCACGGCCCGACGACGGAGTGCGCCTGCGCGACATTTCGCGCAACTCTGTCGTCAACCGCCGCTTCCACGCCTCCTTTTGAGCCGCAGAACTTGGCTTAAAAGGGGGCTCTTCAGCTTTAAAGGGGGCTGCAGAAGTGGTGGTGGCACTCACAGAAACGCCCGGGGGCGGGGCGTCATGACGTCACAATGTGCCGCTGCGACGCCCCTCCCTGGGGCGTTTCCTTTCCCGCCCCGGGTACCGCAGAGCCTTCCTCCGCCACTGAGCTGCCCTGCTTCATTAAACCCCACCACTGCCACCGATGGGTTCTGGATTGCCCCCTTAAGCCCCACTGACTTCAGTGGGTCTACTCTAAGCATGACTGCGTGTGGATCCAACCCATAATTCAAACTCTTGGCTAGACTTCCGTGTGGAGACAGTTGTCTTAACCAACTCCCTGCAGAAGTCAATGTGGGATCTCTAACCTTGGGAGAAATAATAAACCCACAGGAAAACCTGGACGTAACCCCAATGTACATACTGAAAAATCCTGGGAAGCATTAATATAGGATGTATCGAATCTAAGTCACAGGAAATTATTATGGCGCTGGTTAAATAGCCAGGAAACCACCATTCAAGGACCATATGCTGTTCTGATCGCTCTGCTAAAAAAAAGGTACTATGAGAAATGTACAAAAACTACCAGAGGCAGCAGCAGTGACTCAGATATACAGCAATCTCACTTATTTCGAATAAAAGGTTTGGGTCAACTGCTTTTGCATTCTTCAGACATGAAGTTCTTATTTAAGAAATGGGCAGACATAGTTAGTTACCCCTTTCAGGCGAGAATAAAAGAGCCACAGTTAAACCCCAAATATGTCTGAGGAAGGTTGTCTACTTGTCATTGCACAAGGAAAGCAGAAAGAATTTTTTTAAAAAAGGACTTTAGGCAGAAATTTTAACAGAATTAAACCAGCAGAGACAGCAAGGGGAACAGCTGAGATGAAGAACTTGCAAGGAAAAGGTGTTAAAATCTAAAGATGATTTTTTTATCTTGAAGGAAGCAACATAATGTGTGATAGGACAATGATCCTGAGCGTTTCCTTTCTTAAGTGTGAGCATTTTTTTTTTTAAAAAAAAATCTGTTTGAGAGAGAGAGAGAGAGAGAACTCACAGGTCCTATATGGGCAAAGATGTTTCTAGCAATTTAAGACCACATCAGCTGGTGGTTTTGCCACAGTGCATAACCTGGGGACCCCCCTGTAACGGATCTGCCCTTAGGGAGGGTATGGTCAGAAACCCCCAGCGTGTGAAGAGTTAAGATTCCGTCTGTTTGAGTGGCAGTTCGCTCGCAGGAGGCGGAACTTTTCGCCCTTTAAAAGGAGGGAGCGGCGGCAGTTGGTCAGGGGAGAGGGAGTGAGTGGTGACTGAGGGAGAGAGGGTTAGAGACCAGGATAGTGGTGGGTAGGTTAGGCTAGGTCGAAGGTTTAGTATGTTATACTGAATAGAAAACCTTTTATGCTGTTATGAAACTACGTTTAAACTTTTGATTCTCTGAAACCGTTATGCTCTATAAAAAAATAAAGACTAGTTTTGTTGCTATAAGTCAGTCGTCGTCAATTTTTGGGTCCAGCGGGTTATAAACTGCTCATGAAGAGGTGAACCCAGGGAAGAGTCCAAACTGTCCTGCGGGGTGTTAGTTTGTGTCTTAGGGGTTTCACTCAGGAGGGGCTAGCGGGCTGAAACATTGTGTATGCCACTGAGTTGCTAAAAGGGTTTAGCAGACTGCTACAGTGAGGGATCTAGAGAGAGAGACCCTGGGGCTGTAGGCAATAAGGTGTTTAACCCCTGAAGCCCAGAGCAAGGATTATAAACGGCCGCGGCAGCTGGACAAAGACACTCCGGTTACTAAGATACTCCCGTTTTGTAACTACCAGGGAGTTAACTTCATTGACGGACCTCCGAGGGACAGGTGGGGTGGCTAATTAGTCTGACCCGGAACACCTGAGCAATAAAAATAAATAAAAATAAATAAACTTAGTAACAGGGGAGGGGAGTGTGAAAGGGAGGTTCGTTGCATCCCCTCCCCAGTTTTCTCTTTAATGGATATGTTGCAATCTACGATAGCCTCCCCCTCCAGACGTTGTGCGACTTCAGCTCCCATCGGCCACCGCCAGCATGCCCAATGGTTGGCGCCGATGGGAGTTGGAAGGAATCTGCATCTAGAGGGCAGCAGGCTGGGGGAAGCTGGCCGATGTCACCAGCCTATTAGGTCCGAAATCACGTAGGTCTTTCATTCCAGTAAGCAGGCTTTGGACTGTAGGCTTACACAGAGAGTAAGGAAGTCAAGATTCATGATGGAGCCAAGGACTTTACAAGGGGAAGGAAACAAGAACATGCTCTTTGAAGGCGGTTTTCAAGTTGGGCTATAATCAATCTGGAAACTTTTGAACTTGCCTTATTGCTCTCTCAGGGCTTATGTTCCTTGACGCACTCAGAAACACTGTATGTTCCTTCAGACTCTAATAATGTTAGTATGAAGTCCCTTGCTCATTGTGAGGGCCAATTTCACGATGACAGGAGCGAAGGAGGCGGAGGAACCTAAAGCTGGGGGTCGTTATTTACCTCACACTCGATAAAGAGCCCCCCAGAGGGCCATCTCAGAAAGCTCAGCTGGTGACACGGAAGAAGGGCAGGGGCCCAGTGTGCAGCTGGAGGTGTTGAGCTGTTTGGAGAAGGTTCGTTTAGGGAAGTTTTTAATCTGTGATGTTTTAATGTATTTTAATATTTGTTGGAAGCCGCCCAGAGTGGCTGGGGAGACCCAGCCAGATGGGCGGGGTACAAATAATTATTATTATTATTATTATTATTATTATTATTATTATTATTATTATTATTATTAAGATCCCTAAAATTATCATCACTTGAGGAAGGAAGAGAACCAAGGAATGGCTCGGAGGCAAGCATGCCTGAGTTTAAACAACGCGAATATAAAATATGAACAGCCATCTTCATGGATTAATCAATTCAAATGGATTTCGTTCTCCCCACGCCCCATGCAGCTGTCTCTTGCTAGGCAAAGTTAACATGTTCTATTTCAAGGCTGCTAATGCTGGAGCAGCTGCAGCGCTATCTGGGATTCTTTTTTAAAAGATAAAATTAAAGGCAGAGACAACCCCCCCCACACACACACACTTAAAAAAAATGTAACAGCTCCATTGGCTGATAGCGCTATAGCAGGAATAAGCTAGACAGTCCATCATGTAGCTGAGAAGACCTGCATTTAACTACCATATGCTGCCACACTTGCCTGAAGCATAATCTCTTAATATGCAGTATTCATGAATTCAGTTCCATCGCACAACATAACACACACACACACACAAACATTCTGACTCTCCTCTCGTGGCCAAAAGAAAGGCACCCCAGGAGCACGGCCGTCGTCATAAACACTTGAGATCTGTGCACTCATGCGCAGGTGCGCCAGGGGTGGGAAATTTTTGTTCCATCTGTGTTTTGAACCAAAGTGGTCTAATTTGCTATTCCTGGACGTCTACAGGGATGGGGACACGGTGCTTAAAGAGACCACATGCTTCTCTGAATTTTCTGATAGGTACGAAAAATGCATTAGTACAGCCAGGCATGCTTTTTTTGGAGAGCTGCATGTCTAGAACAGGGGTCCCCGAACTAAGGCCCGGGGGCTGGATGCGGCCCAATTGCCTTCTCAGTCCAGCCCGCGGACGGTCCGGGAATCAGTGTGTTTTTACATGAGTAGAATGTGTCCTTTTATTTAAAATGCATCTCTGGGTTATTTGTGGGGCATAGGAATTCGTTCATTTTTTTTTTTTCAAAATATAGTCCGGCCCCCACAAGGTCTGAGGGACAGTGGACCGGCCCCCTGCTGAAAAAGTTTCCTGACCCCTGGTCTAGAAAATGCATACTTTGGGGGGGGGGTAATGAGTTCAGAAAACTATGCAATTTACATGTGGACTGTTTAGAGATGAACAGTGAATGAATGGAACAGGATGAAACCTCAGCTGACCTTTCTCTTGTCCAGGCTTCCCCAACCTTGGCCCTCCAGTTGCTTTTGGCCTGTGACTCCCATGATCGCTATCTACCATTCAGTGGATTTGTAACTGGCTGACTGACTGAACCCAAAGGGTGCTCATCAATGGCTCCTCTTCATCCTGGAGAGAAGTGACTAGTGGGGTGCCACAGGGTTCTGTCTTGGGCCCAGTCTTATTCAACATCTTCATCAATGACTTGGATGATGGGCTTGAGGGCATCCTGATCAAGTTTGCAGATGACACCAAATTGGGAGGGGTGGCTAATACCCCAGAGGACAGGATCACACTTCAAAATGACCTTAACAGATTAGAGAACTGGGCCAAAGCAAACAAGATGAATTTTAACAGGAGAAATGTAAAGTACTACACTTGGGCAAAAAAAATGAAAGGCACAAATACAGGATGGGTGACACCTGGCTTGAGAGCAGTACATGTGAAAAGGATCTAGGAGTCTTGGTAGACCACAAACTTGACATGAGTCAACAGTGTGATGCAGCAGCTAAAAAAGCCAATGCAATTCTGGGCTGCATCAATAGGAGTATAGCGTCTAGATCAAGGGAAGTAATAGTACCACTATATTCTGCTCTGGTCAGACCTCACCTGGAATACTGTGTCCAGTTCTGGGCACCACAGTTCAAGAAGGATACTGACAAGCTGGAACGTGTCCAGAGGAGGGCAACCAAAATGGTCAAAGGCCTGGAAACGATGCCTTATGAGGAACGGCTTAGGGAGCTGGGTATGTTTAGCCTGGAGAAGAGAAGGTTAAGGGGTGATATGATAGCCATGTTCAAATATATAAAAGGATGTCATATAGAGGAGGGAGAAAGGTTGTTTTCTGCTGCTCCAGAGAAGCGGACACGGGGCAATGGATTCAAACTACAAGAAAGAAGATTCCACCTAAACATTAGGAAGAACTTCCTGACAGTGAGAGCTGTTCGGCAGTGGAATTTGCTACCAAGGAGTGTGGTGGAGTCTCCTTCTTTGGAGGTCTTTATGCAGAGGCTTGACAGCCATCTGTCAGGAATGCTTTGATGGTGTTTCCTGCTTGGCAGGGGGTTGGACTGGATGGCCCTTGTGGTCTCTTCCAACTCTATGATTCTATGATTCTAGCAGGACCAGTGGTCAGGGATGATGGGAATTGTAGTCTCAAAACATCC
This sequence comes from Lacerta viridis, assembly GCA_900245905.1. Lineage (NCBI taxonomy): Eukaryota > Metazoa > Chordata > Lepidosauria > Squamata > Lacertidae > Lacerta > Lacerta viridis. The sequence continues at coordinate 95,389 of OFHU01001952.1, forward strand.
GGAGGGCCGAGGTTGAGGAATCCTGCTTTGGTCCATGAATAGAGTTGTTTGGGTTATACCAGCACATCCAGCCCAACTTGACTCTTAAAGGGGGGATGATAGAAGAAGGATCCCCAGAGCATGCGTCTCCAACTTTGCAAATAGAAATCAGGCAGCAGGAATCTATGGCACATCTGGACCCAGAGTGAACTTGTGAATGAGGGCCGTAACTTAAGATGTTTGTCACCCCTAGGGATAATATCAACTGAAATTAAGAAAGAAGTAAGACCACTTTTTATGTATGGAGCATCTGCTGCCAGGATTCTGGTTGCAATGAATTGGAAGAGTGAAATGACACCTACAAAGTTAGAACGGCAGGTAAAAATGACAGAATACATCCAATTAAGGAAACGAAGTATAATAATATGGTACTGTGTAAAAATAACAAATGTGGTCTCTTCCAACTCTATGATTCTATGATTCTATGAGATTTAGTTTTTTTGAGAACCATCGGAAGTTTAATTTATCCTTATTTTCATTCTTCCTTTTCTTTTCTTTTGTTCTTTTTTTCTTTATTTTTCGTTGTGTGATGTTTGTGCATAAACTGTAATGTGGCAAATTGCTGTGTAAATATGTGTTGAATGTTTAATGAAGTTTTGGTTTTTTAAAAAAGATATTTGTCACCCAATGTTCCGAAACCAAATTGCTTGGACCTTTCAGGGTGCTTCTACCGAAATGCATATTCTTCTTGCCCAGCAATCTTGTGTCTGTTGCTGCGGCGCTAAAAACATGCTTCCAATTCACCCTTCTCCCCAGCCTGATGGGAATCCCTTGCTGAGGACCACAGGGCCTGGAGACAGACTGGTGGTGTATCCACAGCAGCAACCAGAGGAGGAATGACCGCTGGGAGGAGTGTGGAAATGCCATGGTGCACCTGTAGCAGCACAACTGGACGCCTCCATCTGCCCTAGCTGAAACAAAACATGTTGCTCCCATATCGGTCTCTACCAGCCACAGCAGACTCTGCAACCTTCCAGTGGTTTGACCTCACCCCCTGTATCCCAAGACAGAGGGATGCCAATCAACCAGTAGTATTCACTGAGGGGATGTGCTTTACTGCGTTAGTCTACCCACGTGGACTGAGTAAGAAAAGGTCACAGGGTCACTTAGACCTTCTGCCCCTACTAAGCCTCTGAGTAAGCATGTGACATTTCACTTACCATCTTTAAGATATTTTTAGGTTCCCCACAATGAAAAAAAAAATTGCATGATATGATGCTGTTTTAACAATTGCCTGTATCTTTTTTGCACCATGGGCAGGTTATGCTCGGGAAAGATGCCCTCTATTGACCCTACACTAGTTAGAATATTAAGTAAAAAGGGCAAAGGGAAATGTGTGCCGTGCTCTCAGGAATGTTGCCATGTCATACTTTGGACCCGGCTAGTGTGACTGAGCACATTTCTGCCAAAAAGAAAGAGTTGGTCACCACAGCCCTCGGGAGATAACATCTGACTACGGCGCGGATAATCTAACTTCAAATTCGCTCCTCTTCTTGTTTCTTTTTAGTACCCCAAATTCAAAGGCGCCCAAAATGTTTTCAAACCTAAAGACAAGTGAATTAACAACAGCAGCAGCAACAACAATAAAGCTAAAAGCATTGTTGTTGTTGTTCAGTCGTTCAGTCGTATCCGACTCTTCGTGACCCCATGGACCAGAGCACGCCAGGCACGCCTACCAGCAAATGTTAAAGTTTGTGCTGCTTAGCTCCATCATAGATATAAAAATTTGGATCAAAATGACAGCAAAGACCACAGTTCAAAATGAGACATATGGATTGTAAGGATTGCGATTAGAAAATCGGGCTTTTTAGTTCACATAGCCTGGTCTATGATTTGTTCTATAAATAAGCCAGGTATCGGCATCTTGTACTTCTATGCAGAATTAAAGCTAAGCAGAACGAGGATTTATGCCCCTAAGGAACTTAGCCCTGCAGCTGAAACCACAAGGGCACCCCTGGCTCCCCCTAGGCCAAAGGGGTTGATGGCCTATGCATTGTATGATGCTATCAATTTCTTTTGTCTGGGTGAGAGGGATTAACATCTAGGGATGGGCGGTGGAGGGAAAAACCAACGACCCCCTTTTCTGCTAATGGCCCGAGACCTTCATTATAACTGGAGGGCCTCTCCGGTCTTTAATTTATCATTGCCTGCATTAATATCAAATAGCCGTTGGCCTCTTCAAGTAGATTACTATTTCTGTCAAAACTGTCCCATCTAATAGGGAAAATGGATAAATAATGGGCATTTATTCCAAGCTTGTGCATTGTAATTATGGGTTTGAAAAGCCCCCAACTCTAGAGGGTGACTTTTCATCTCTTCATGCTGCTATGCATACCTGCCTTTAAAGGGGGGGGGACATTTGCTACAAATTTGCTGGCCTTACACCCTTCCCAGGGCCATCTTTAGCATATGCGACACCCGGGTGCAAAGATCTGCCCAGTGCCCCCAAATTTAGTTTAGCTGCCCCCAAATTAACTATTATTGAGTTTTTTGGGGGGAGGGGGAAAGTCAAAGTTGTTGACCTTTTTTTGGCGGGGGGGGGAGAACTCAAGGTTGTTGAGCTTTTTTGGGAGGGAAACCACTCACCTGTAACAACGGCGCAGCAGGATAAAGTGCTTTTGTTTCCTGACTCATTGGGAATATTTGACGCTACGGAGTAACAGAGCAATGGATATTTGACGCTACGGAGTAACAGAGCAATGGATATTTGACGCTACGGAGTCACAGAGCAATGGATATTTGACGCTACAGAGTCACAGAGCAATGGATATTTGACGCTACAGAGTCACAGAGCAATGGATATTTGACGCTACGGAGTCACAGAGCAATGGATATTTGACGCTACGGAGTCACAGAGCAATGGATATTTGACGCTACGGAGTAACAGAGCAATGGATATTTGACGCTATGGAGTAACAGAGCAATGGATATTTGACGCTACAGAGTCACAGAGCAATGGATATTTGACGCTACGGAGTAACAGAGCAATGGATATTTGACGCTACAGAGCAACAGAACTTTTCACTGCTGCCGATTGAGAGGGACTGGTGTACAGTAGGTATACATTTGGTGCCCCCCCCCAGAATTTAGCACCTGGGTGCCTTGCACCCTGGGTAAAGACAGCCCAGACCCTTCTGTTGTTTCCCCTCTCCCAAGTATAGGCAGTTCTTTTCTGAGTGAAAAACACAACAAGAAGAAGAGTTTGGATTTGATATCCCGCTTTATCACTACCCGAAGGAGTCTCAAAGCGGCTAACATTCTCCTTTCCCTTCCTCCCCCACAACAAACACTCTGTGAGGTGAGTGGGGCTGAGAGACTTCAGAGAAGTGTGACTAGCCCAAGGTCACCCAGCAGCTGCATGTGGAGGAGCGGAGACGCGAACCCGGTTCACCAGATTACGAGTCTACCGCTCTTAACCACTACACCACACCGGCTCTCAGTGAAAGTCAGTGAACACAAAAACCTACGATCCTCCCTGTATTCTTGCCTTCCAGTAACATATTGTTGGGAAAGGGATCCTTTTTTAAGGCACGGCTGGTTTGCAGAACCAGCGGTGCATTTTGGCTCAGCCGTACATCATGTAAGGTTGGAGCCATTATCCCAAAATGCCAGATCACTTATGAAAGGGCATGACAACAACAAGGCCTATTTGCATATGTTACATTTCCGGCATTCCGCATTTGCGAATTAGGCGCATAACCAGACTAGCTGGTAATGAGCAGCAACCTGCTGTCTGACAGATACGCAGCAAATTGCCAAGCTCAAAGAACACTCCACTGATTGGTTGTGAAATTAATGGGCTTCATTTGTCCCTGTGCATAGAAAGCACTGGGCAGAGTTTTTGGCTCGCGGAGCTGGAGAAATGCTGTCTGACACTGGCTGCACAATTGCACTAAGTGCTTTCAGAGATAGAATCTAAGGCAGTCTCAGGGCTCTGTTACTCTGTAGCGTCAAATCCAAACTCCCTTGAAGCTAACTCTTAACTCAAGGAAACCAAAAACGGCACAGACCTAGTGGCCACAGCAACTCTTCCCAGTAGGTCTTGCCCAATGAGGCAAGGATTGAAGGTCCCCACCTTCCTACAGCTCCTTAAGTCTTCTTCCCCCAGGTCAGTCTCCTTTCCCCAAGCAATGTGAGACTCCAACACCTTACTTGAATGGGAGCATGTGGTTGTAAAAGCAGATCTGCCCAAACTGTATAGAAATTTATTTAAGTATGTGACTACAGCGGCAAGAATGTTACTTGCCCAAAAATGGAAAGAAGAAGTCCCAGCAAAAGAAGATTGGATACAAAAACCTATGGAATGTGCAGAAATGGCGGAACATACCGGAAAAATAAGAAATCAAGATAACAAACTTTTTATAAAAGAATGGAAATGGTTTATTGAATATTTACAAATAAACTGTAAACAGATAAGAACATTGGCAGGATTATTGTAATAACCTGCAGTTGTATAAGAGTATATGTTTAAAGTAGATAAATAAATGAGCAAATTAAGTTAATTTGGGCATGCAGAAAATAATTAAAGATAAATTTAAGGAACCGCAGAAAAAGGGGGAAGGAAGTCGAGTTTTGAAATGTTAAAATGATTATAAAATGATTGAAATGTATAAAATTGAAAAGTCACAAAATAATTAAAAAGAAGGGGGGGGGCTCCAACGCCTTGTCTATCTCTGCTCTGCACTCTTCATACCTCTGTGGGTTCTGGGAGACCAGGAAGGGAAAGGAGGTGGTCACAGCAGGAGGGGGAGACTCCCTGGCTTCTTCGCCAGCCTGCCTCCACTCTGCCTTTTGCCCTCACCGGCCTCTGCTCCTGCCTCTGATTCTGAACTGCTCTCTGCCCCATCCTCTTCCTGCTCACTAAACCCTGTTTCCTTTCCAGCTTCTGACACCTTCACCTCCCAGTGTCCTCCCTCTTCCCCCTCTGACTAATCATCGTTGCCCCAACACCAATCCACTGGCTCTGGGCCTTCTTTCTCTGGGGGTTCCCTTGGGGTTCCCTCAGCTGATGCCTCCCACCTGTGCATCCAGCCAGTCCATGCCAGTATGCATGAAAGTCACCATCCAATGTTTTGTTCCCTTCCATTTCAACAAGTGGATCAAGTTTGGGAGGCGGGAGTCTCATTCTGCGCTTCTTCACTGCAATTATTAATTATCATTGCTCATGTAGCTCTTATCAGGCAAAGAGACTAAACCGTGACCTCTTACAATTTACATACATTAGTAATGCAAGATGAGAAACCTGTTCAGCTTGGCTAGAGGAAGGACAGTGTCTGTGTATTCCACAATTAGCAGAACGTGTTGAATATTACGATTGCACAGTGGAAAATAACATGTAGCCAGTAGCGATAATGTGGGATTGTTTTAAATGTAACCCCATTCAAGGAGAAGTATCGAAGAAGTGGCAGATCGCCTGAGTCGGCAGTTGCTTTGTGAAGGTGCCCTGCTAGCAAGCTCTGGTTCAGAATTATTAAGTCATGTATTTACATTCTGCCCCCAGATGCACATGGCCAGGAGCAATTTCTATTGATTTCGAGTATTGTCTTGGAGTTAATTGATCCATGCTTTGTGCTTGCGCACAATAAGCGACAGATCCTGGCCCTCGGCCAAAATTGCGAGGATAGGCAGAAGAACAACAGAACAACTGTACAAACAAAAGGACCCAATCCCATCTAGCAACAACTTAGCGCATTATCATGTAAATATGCTCAATGCGCTTCTAAACAGCGGAACTAAACAGCTGTGGAAATCTAACTCATCTCCTGATTCGGCCATTCTGGTTGGGAAGATTGGGTTTGGAAGAAGTGAAAGTAATGTGGCATTTGAGATTCAGTGACACATAGAAGCTGGTGCACTTACTGGTATATAAATGGGAGACATCTGCATGTCAAGATTTGCTGGTTCCCAATGCCTCTCTCTGGGGGCCCTAACTTCAGTGGTGCTTAAAGGATCAAAACATAGTTCTGCGCTTCCTTGTGGCCTGAATGCCATCACTATTGTCTATTTGGAAAATGAGTCTGGAAGGAATCATTTCCCATCCCCAGCTGGCCAAATGAAGAGAAGGTTGTCCGCTAGCCAGGGAAGAGCAAATTTGCCAAGTTTAGCTTCTCTCAGTTTCTTGCGTTTCCAGTTTGCAATTAGAAAAAACAACAACTGTCCTCTCGAAAACTCATAAGCGTTCTAGTGTGAATTTCTCCTGCTGGACATTTTTTTTCCTGTATGCATTTTTGCCAAATGAACACATTTTTACAAAGTCACTTTCCCTAATATAATCAATTATTTTGACAAATAAATGCATTTTTTTTTTAAAAAAAGGTTTTTTTGGCATTTTCTATTTTACGTAAGCAAACGAATTAAAAGCATAAACATATAATTCCCTTTGACTTCTCTCCCCGTCCATTGCAGATCTTAATATAATGATTTCCCCCTCTCCATCACTTTCATAACTCTATTCTTATAAATCTTTTATCATTCCATAGTTCAAATTTTTACTACAAGTTTTCTGTCAATCCTCCCAATGTGTGTAATTGTTTACAATAGCTTTTCAAATAAAGTATAAACTTTCCCCATTCTTTATTAAAGACCTCCACTTCCTGGTTTCTAATTCTCCCTGTAAGTTTTGCCATCTCGGCATAGTTCATCAATTTTGTCTGCCACCCTTCTTTGGTTGGCGTTGTACCATCTTTCCATTTCTGGACTAACAGAGTCCTGTGGTCACTTATATAAACAGTTTCATCTGTTCCTACTGGATCTCTGGTCCTGTAATACCTACAGTAAAAGAAAAGCTTCTGGTTTGTTAGGAAAAGATATTCTCAGCATTTGTTTCAATTCATTATATATCATTTCCCAGAAGTCTTTAAAGAATAAATGCATATTTTATGCATGCTTCACCGTAGTATATGCAATTTATTTTGCATCTCACAGGTCAGTGTGTCTGGCTGTTAATGAGAAGATTGCTGGTTGAAGCCCACCCAGGGGTGGCTGTGGGCTAGATTGCTTCATTGAGGGGGTTGGGGAGGTCTGGAATTTCCTGGACATATCTGGGATTCGTCTGTCAAAAACAGTGTCCGGGAGGAATTGGCAAAGATCGGTAAAAATGTCAGAGTGTGGATTTTTTTGGGGCAAAAATAAAAAAGCAAGTTTGGGCAAAAAAATGGGCTAGATGAACCTCAGGGTCCCTTCCAATCCTACAGTCCTATGGTTCTGTTACTTAACCTGTGATGCAAAATTCGGAGAGGTGCCAATATTTAAGGATGACTGTGTTTCGGTTCACCTATTATTTCAGGCAGTGTAGATTAGGTCGGGTTGCCTTTAAATGCAAACTGGGCTGGATTTGTCCCGAGTTTGCCCTCTAGCAAACCGAAAAGTGGCCAGAGAACAGGGAGCCCCATCCTTTCCTATGGGTAGCTGCCATGCAAATATACTAAATATACTAAATATACTAAATGCCTGTAACCTGGGGCTTCCTTTTGCTTCATCACATGCCAGGCAGCATCAGCATACATGGATAATTGTTCTCTCTGGCTGCAAAGGCCCAAGAGGCCTGTAGTGAGTCTTTATTGTCTCATTTATTGACTCTGTATTGCATCACTATCGTCTCTCGACTGTACAACTCTTGACTATTCACAGTCTGTTTCACCCACCTGTTCCTTTTGTACAGACCCTCCACTGTTCTCTTCTGCCTTGCACACGACCCAGGAAAAGGACCACCTCCTCGGGCCAAATTTGATGCCCTTGGTGTGCCCCTGTTGTTTCCTTTTAGAATAGTAATAATGGGATGGGCGGCAACAATTCAGATTAAGACACTGACACACAGGGAGGGGTGACTTCATCCTTTTCTCTTGAGCTCCTGGTCTTGTTGAAAACACAACCAGCCCACAAGCTGTTGTTTAGCAACGAAGGGAAGCCATGATGGTGCTTGTTGCAGGGGAGGTTGTGCAGACTGAGGCTCCTCAGAATCAGGCCCCAGACTTGGTTCAGCTGATGTCCGAGGCAGAGGATCCGGTGCAGGCTGAGACTCCTCCAGTTCCAAGTCCGAACCTGAGTCCCAGGCCATCACACTTGCACGCCTGTCTTCCACTGCCTCCTGCAGTTTGGTCAGACTCGTGTTAGTAGCTTCGAGAACACTGTCCAACCATCTCGTCCTCTGTCGCCCCCTTCTCCTTGTGCCCTCCATCTTTCCCAACATCAGGGTCTTTTCCAGGGAGTCTTCTCTTCTCATGAGGTGGCCAAAGTACTGGAGCCTCAACTTCAGGATCTGTCCTTCCAGTGAGCACTCAGGGCTGATTTCTTTAAGGATGGATAGGTTTGATCTTCTTGCAGTCCATGGGACTCTCAAGAGTCTCCTCCAGCACCATAATTCAAAAGCATCAATTCTTCGGCGATCAGCCTTCTTTATGGTCCACCCCTCACTTCCATACACCACTAGCATACATGTCTCACTACTATAATGCAAAACAATGGGGCACCTTGAATTTTAAAATACATTAGGAACATGGGGTGCTGCCTTAGTCCGAGTCAGACTGCTGGGTCCACCTAGTATTGCCTGCATTGGCTGGAAGCAGCTTTCCAGGGTTTCAAACAATGTTTCTTGTCCTATGTGGAAATGCCAGGAGTTGAACCTGGGTGCAAAACAGATGCTGTCCTGCTGAGCCACAGCCCTTACCCATCAGTAATAAGTAGCTTGAAAAGACAAACATTTGTTTATTTGAAATGAATACTCGGTCTTTTTGTTGAAATGCAAGCATACAGGCTCCTGGAGAAAAGGGGGGGGGAATAGCACGAAGACTCTATAATTCCTGGCCAGCAGTTGCTTCTGATGAGAAGTTGCCCCAGGACCAGTGAACTAGTATGACCCGTGTCCATCAAGAAGGAAGCAATTGTTTTCAGATGTCACACATTTGTTCCCAAGCGGCTGGACGCTTAACAAATGAAGAGTTGAACCTGGACTGATTCGGCAATGCGAAGAAAGGTGCCGTAAATCCAAACAGACTTTCTCTTCTCAGAAACGGCCCTGCTCCACCTCATAAACACCTCTACTTTTTTGCATTCAAGCTTTTCAACTAGTTTCAGCTTGAATCTTGTAGGGAGTGGGATGTCAAACTCAATGCACGCAATGGGTCCTGCTGGCACAATGGGGCTTTCTCCCCTCTCTGCACCAGTGTGGTGTAGTAGTGGTTAAGAGCAGTGGACTCATAATCTGGTGAACCGGGTTTGCTTCCCCGCTCCTCCACATGCAGCTGCTGGGTGACCTTGGGCTAGTCACACTTCTCTGAAGTCTCTCAGCCCCACTCACCTCACAGAGTGTTTGTTGTGGGGGAGGAAGGGAAAGGAGAATGTTAGCCGCTTTGAGACTCCTTTGAGTAGTGATAAAGCGAGATATCAAATCCAAACTCTTCTTCTTTCCCCCTGTACCCCCCATCAGCTCTAGAGAACCCCTAGAACAGCATGTGGGTCAAGGACAGGCAAGATCATTCCATCTGCCAAGTGGAAATGCTTGCAGTCTTAAGTTCTGCCCAGTGCGTGTGGGTATGACAGAGAGAGAGAGAGAGACAGAGGGAGGGAGAATGGAGGGGAGGGAGGGAGGGACCGATGCCCTCCTAGAAATGAGTTGCATAAAATGCTTGGCATTACGGCCATTTCTCTTCTGCCCTTTCCCCAGAGTGAAATTTGTTTAAAAACAAACGGCAACAAATCCCCTCTCTTTCCTCCAGATGTCAGCACAAGACTGCAGATCTCCTCTCCTCCTCTCCTCCTCCTCCCCATCTCCAAATGTCCATTCATAAAGTAGAGGCTGATTTGTGGGGGCTGCCCCTCCTCCACGCCAGAGAAGACGAGCAGCCGCCTCTTTGCTTGTCTCCCTCCCAGATTTGTTTCCCTAATTTCTTTTTTTACTGAAGGTTTACCAACTGCTTTATTGCCAGACTGAGCCCTCCTTGCCGTCTCTCTCTCTTTCTCTCTCTCTCTCTCTGTCTCTCTCTTCCTCTCTTGTTTCTGGAGACAATCTCTGTCTCTGGCCCCAGCTGCCACTGCTGATTTTTCATTACCGTTTAATTTAAAACTAGGATTGGAATGGAAATGTCTTTCTTTCTTTTTTTTGCCGTTGCGGGGTTGCGAGGCCTGCAGTTTTACTGCCGAAGTCACAAATGTTGGCTTCTTACAACTGTCTTTCCAGCATGTAAGTGAGAAGCAGGCTGGAGAGAGGCTTGGTTAAAGTCAGGAAGCTGATCAGGAACTGGCACAGCAAACCCACCTCAGATGACCCATGGTTGGGCTGCAGGTATATCCACGTGCACTTGGGTACCCTTTAAAAAATGAGTAGCATTGGTGCTAGGGAACTGTAGCATCCACAGGCAGGATTAGGCACAGTGGTTGATGCACAGTTGCCACTGAAATGAGGAGCCTCATGTTTCCTCCCTGTACACTACTGACTTCTGCATGGGCAAGAGCATAGGAGAAATGCCATTTATATATTTTGTGCCCCTACCTAGGTGGAAATCTAGACACACACATAAAAAAACAACACTGTGAAAATGCTTTTTAAAAACGTTTTGAAAAATATATTGAATTTGCCATAAGCTCACCATCGCCATCTAGTGTCACATTTGTATAATGCACTTAAAACGCACTTAAAACGTTATATTTGCAGCTGTGTAGCTGAGTCCTGAGATGAACACTGTGAAGTCGGGCTAGGCAGATCAGACAATTTCAGTTTCGGGTTCCTCCCCGCCCCCCACTCCTAAGCTCAGTTTTCCACATTACCACATCATTTTTTTTTTTTAAAAAAAATCATTTTTAATCCTCCTCAAAATTCACCAGCATTTTAGAGGAAATTTCTACCAAAAGACACATTTTTGCATGCAATTTTGACAAAAATACACATTTCCCCCCCAAAGCAGCTTCCCGTACTTTGCAGGCGGCGTTCAATTTACGCATGCCTGATTGATGTGCAGCCATGCATGTGTGCATCGTGGCGACCCAGAAATGGCCAGAAAAGGGGGTGGAACAGGGGCATGGAACCTGGCAGAAAGGGGCAGGGTGGGCCTACGCACTCACTGCTGTTGCGCGGACCTTTAAAAAGCCAACAAATCTATCGTGCCCTAAATATGTTATTGCTCAAAGTGCCCCGAGGCACGTGATTGTTTCTGCTGCAACAGCCCTGCAGGGCTTCTCTTCTGGAGACAGATCAATCAGCGGTGTTTGCTTGACCTTTGATTTATTTTTCCTTTAAGTTTTCCCCGCCCTGCCCTTCCGATAACTCCATGTTGAAATGATCACAGGGAAGAGGAAATGGCAGAACTATCTCCAACTTTAAAATTAAATTAAGCTTAGAGGAAATTCAGCATCCCCAGGGGACGGATGGATGGATGGATAGAGGAGGTTGGGTAGCTGCATCCCGCAATTTAAATATTTAACAGCAGCAGCGTAGGATGTTTCGAGCTCGGCAGATCATAGAAGGAAGAAGGCCTAATCTCTTATCTGTCACACTAAAAACAATTATTGTCTCCCCTCCCAGCAAGAGCCTTATCTTTTCCGGGCAACACCGATTTGGTTGTCAAACAGAATTCTCCGTTATCTGTTTGGATCGTGCTGACTCTTCGCACTTCTAAGTCTCTCTTTCCCCCTCCCTTTACCAAAGCTGGCCAGTGTGGTGTAGTGGTTAAGAGCAGTAGACTCGTAATCTGGTGAACCGGGTTCGCGTCCTCCGCTCCTCCACATGCAGCTGCTGGGTGACCTTGGGCTAGTCACACTTCTTTGAAGTCTCTCAGCCCCACTCACCTCACAGAGTGTTTGTTGTGGGGGAGGAAGGAAAAGGAGAATGTTAGCCGCTTTGAGACTCCTTCCGGGTAGTGAAAAGCGGGATATCCATTCCAAACTCCTCCTATTCTGCTCTGGTCAGACCTCACCTGGAATACTGTGTCCAGTTCTGGGCACCACAGTTCAAGAAGGATACTGACAAGCTGGAACGTGTCCAGAAGAGGGCAACCAAAATGGTCAAAGGCCTGGAAACAATGCCTTATGAGGAACGGCTTAGGGAGCTGGGTATGTTTAGCCTGGAGAAGAGAAGGTTAAGGGGTGATATGATAGCCATGTTCAAATATATAAAAGGATGTCATATAGAGGAGGGAGAAAGGTTGTTTTCTGCTGCTCCAGAGAAGCGGACACGGAGCAATGGATTCAAACTACAAGAAAGAAGATTCCACCTAAACATTAGGAAGAACTTCCTGACAGTGAGAGCTGTTCGGCAGTGGAATTTGCTACCAAGGAGTGTGGTGGAGTCTCCTTCTTTGGAGGTCTTTAAGCGGAGGCTTGGCAGCCATTTGTCAGGAATGCTTTGATGATGTTTCCTGCTTGGCAGAGGGTTGGACTGGGTGGCCCTTGTGGTCTCTTCCAATTGTATGATTCTCCTTCTTCTTCTTCTTCTTCTTCTTCTTGTATGACTCTTCTTCTTCTTCTTCTTCTTCAGCTGCTCCGGATCTTGAGAGTTCTTCTGGTACCAATTCACCAACTCAATATCAGCTCGCCAGCTCTGGAATGGATCGTGGTTGTATTTTTCTTGAAAACAAGAGATATGCCTGCCTGCCTGCCTGCCTGCCTCCAGCATCTTATTGGGTCGCACCTATTTCATGTGCAATATATTTTCCATTACTCCCATGCAAGTCCACTTACTTGAATGGGAGCATGTGGTTGTATAAGCAGATCTGCCCAAAATGTATAGAAATTTATTCATGTATGCAACTACAGTGGCAAGAATGGTATTTGCCCCAAAATGGAAAGAAGTCCCAGCGAAAGAGGAATGGATACAAAATCTTATGGGATATGCAGAAATGGCAAAACTTACTGGAAGAATAAGAAATCAAGATAACAAACTTTTTACAAAATAATGGAAGTGGTTTATTGAATATTTACAAACAAACTAAACAGATGAGGGCATTGGCAGGGTTATTGTAATAACCTGCAGCTTTGTAAGAGTAGATGAATAAATGATTAAGTTAATTTGGATTTGCAGAAAATATAAAATATAAATTTAAGGAACCTCAGAAAGAGGGGGAAGGAAGTCGGGTTTCGAAATTTTAAAATGATTGTAAAATTATTGAAATGTATAAAATTGAAAATTAAAAATTAAAAGAAGAAGAAGTAAAAGCAGATCTGGCCATTGAGCCCATTGTGTCAAGATCAAATAAAAAGCTGTAGAGTCTCCTTTGAAGTAATCAATGATATGCCCAGTAGGCTATATAGACCAAGTGTGGTGAACCTGTGGCTTTCCAGAGGTTGTTGGACTACAGACTCCATCATCCTTCATTATTGGCTGTGCTGGCTTGGGCTGATGGGAGCTGGAGTCCAGCAACATTTGGAGGGCCACAGGTTCACCACCAGTGGTCATTCTGTCCAATGTGTCTGTCTTAATGCAAGACCATCTGTAAAACAACATTCATCCTACCCCTAGGTCAGGGCTTTCCCTTGGACCTTGGAGAAGAAGTTATGCACTGGTCTTGGCTTCCAGGAGTAGGATGGAGCTGGCTTGTGGGACATGTACTGTGAGGGAAACCCTGGTTCAGGAGTCAAAAGGGGAGAAGATTTCAGAGATGTCAGGGAGACCTGAGACTGTACTCACAGTTAATAAAGGGAGTGGAGTCTCTTCATCACAAACACCTAGCAACATATGTACGAGTTTCATGTTCTGTTGTAAAAGATGTGTTCTTAGGAAAATGAGAACCAGATCCAAATACTCTCAGGAAGATACATTGAACGATATGAGATTATATCTATGCTTTAGAGAGAAACAGCTCATTCCTTGGAATCTTTGGTTCCTAGGAACGCTGAACATTGTGGCCCACTCTTGATCATGCAAGAATCATATCCCTACTTTCCACCATGTTTTGCCAAAGTAAACTCAAGAGAATATGGGGATTGAATGGTGCTTGTCCTGTTTCTCATTTCAGCTGGTTCACAGCAGATATTTGTGTGGTGACAGCATACAGACTCCTCTTGTGGTTTGGGTTTTGTTGTTCACTCAAGGCAGAGAGAGGGAGAGCGTGCAAGCTGTTGACTTGGTTGGGGTTTGGAAAACATTGAATATGAAGCACAGCTTTGACATCTAACTAAGTGATTTTATTCTGGAGATTGAATCATGTGGAACACTCAGATTCTTTGGCAGGAAACCAAGGCTGCTGTCCCTGCTTTCGTCTGCAGAACAGAAAGTCATTAGATCATTAAGATCTCATGCAAACCAAGGCTGACTGGATACAGGTTGGGCTGACCAAGAACAGGCATAACATATACATGCGTTCACAGAGACGGATACACACATGCAATCACCAAGAAGTTATGGGAAATGGAAGAGAAGCTAGAAGCTTCAGAATGCTAGGGAGAAGTGCCACACTCACACTCACACTCCCAAACACAAACACACTTGACAGCCCTTTTGCTCTTGGAGCACAAAAACATATAGCAGCTTCAGACCAGGTTATCCCCTCCCCCAAAGCATCTTGCATAGGAGCCAACTCCTAGGGGCCGTGGGCTCCCCCAATAAAATATTTGAGGGGTCCAGGGCCCCCCAGAGTTGATGGCCATTGCCATTCAAATGGTGTGCATGCACTGTGTCATGTGATCGATTATGTGGGGTGGGGCTTACCTGGCCCCACCCCCAAGATTTTATTCAAGTTGGCACCCCTGGCATCTTGGGAATTATAGTTGCATGAGAGAGTTGGGAATTCTCTGCTGCAACTTGAGAGACAGGGTGGTTAGGGTGACTGTTATCTGTCCAAATATAATCTGGGCCATAAGTCTTTCCCCAGCGCTAGGCATGCTGTCCGTCCTGCAAGCACAAAGCAACACGTTACGAAATGAAATTCTTGGCCACCTTGGACTGAGAAATCCTCCTTTCTTCTCCACACACAACTGTCAACAAGGAATGGCTTCTGCACTTGAAATGCCTGCTCTTTGTCTGTGCCTAGGAAAGAGCAGTGTGCCTTTGTGGTTCACATGGATACTGTAAGCGGGATCGCCTTTCATTCTCCAAAGATGAGATGGAGAAGTTGGCAGAAGTGTTGGCAGTGCGGCGTTTGTCTTTGGCTAGTTTCTTTTTTCTGAAAAAGCTAATGTTACCACAGTTTTAAAAAAAGGAAAAGAAAAGAAAGAAAACACTCCAGTGTTTTGGAAGTGCACTGGATTGAATTTCACTCCCTTCTGGATAGTAAATGCGCACAGAATCCAATTATGTTCACCTTGGACAGATGCTGCCTGCTCAGGCACTGCTAACCTTTGGGAGGGGTCCACAGCCCAGCAAGAGAGCCCACATTTTGCATGCAGACAATCCCTTGCCCTAGCCTCTGGAATCTTCCCTTAAAAGGGCCAGGAAAGACCTCTCTGCCCGAGGCTTCAAATGCACGCCATCCTTGTTCCATAATTTCCTCTCTCTGAGTCTTTTCGCTTAATCTAAAGCAGACCGGGACATGCTGCAGGAGGAAAAGCTGCTCGTCCCTTTCTGCACAAGTACTTTCCCAGCAAAAAATCACCCTCTCCAACCAACCTTTTCACTTACAGGGGAAAAGATAGGTGGCCATATCCCCATTCTGCAGCTCCCCCTGTGGGGTAAATACAAACACCATATCGGAAGACACCTGCCAGTTACTGTTTCAGAACATTGGTCTACTGGGCTCACTGTTGTCAATCTTGACTGGCAGAAGCCCTACCTGGAGAGGCCAGGGATCGAACCTGAGGCCGTCCTCATGTCAGGCAGATGCTCTGGGCTAAATTAAGGATGTTGGAGAATTTTGGGGGCTGGGAGAAGGAGAAAGATGTGGCGGTCAGGAGCCAGAATCAGTCTATCAAATATGAGCGGTATCTGTTCACATTCTTGTTGGGAATTTTTAAGTCTACATACGATAGAAAATTAATGATGGGCCTTTTTTAAAAATTACATGGTTTTGATGGTTCCTTCACATAAAAATGAGTAAAAGTTATGTAACTTATATCACTTAGGTCAGCTAGCCTAGAATTTGGCAGAGACTGAATTTCAGCAGAATGGAAACAGCGCTGATTGTGAGAAAATAATCAGTGCTATTTTTATAGAAAAAGAGGTGCCAGAAATCAGCATGAATCCATTTTCTTATAATGACAATGCACTTGAGAGGTGCCGGAAATGAGTTCCAGCTGAAAAAAGCCCAGATAATAATAATAATAATAATAATAATAATAATAATAATAATAATAATTTATTTGCCCATAATCGCCCATCTGACTGGGTTGCCCTAGCCGCTCTGGGTAGCTTCCAACAAATGGAACACATTAAGCACAGTAAAACACCAAAAACTTCCCTATACAGGGCTTCTTTCAGAAGTCTTCTAGAAGTCGGACAGTTGTTTGTTTCTTTGACGTCTGGTGGGAGGGTGTTCCACAGGGCAGGCAGAACAGAAATGGCTGCCTTCTCCCATACCATGGGGCCGTTCTCCATTGGAACAGAGCCAGAGACAAAGAAACAATCTCACTGCCCCAGTACTGCGGTCCAAAACCAATCGCCCCCACTCCCAGTATGCATTTGACTTAAAATAAGAGCTCCTGGGAAGTTCTGATCAAGGAACACTTGTACTCTCAGCTTGAGATTCAGGGAAGCTGCCGCCGCCGCTGGGGAAAGATGGTACCAGATGGGACTGATCTGTGCATGATATTGGGGTAATGGGAAAATTGGGTGGGGGTGAATACGCTAGATGCTTGGAGTGTTCCGCTTTGCATGATCCTACAGAACAAAAGAAACAGATCAAGAAGTACGGGGGGAGGAAGGGAGGGGGTGAATCTGTCAGATGCTGAAGGTCTTTCCTTATAAACACCCAGGGCTATTTTTAGTTTTCTAATGTAAAAAGTCAGCGAGATGAAGAATGAAGTGATCGGTTTCCCACAGAAAAACCGGTTGAATCTTCATTAATAATTCCTCATAGGAATCTGTGTGTGCGCGCGCCTTTATCTGACAGATTGACAAGTCATGCTAAACAACAGCCACTGCAAAAATGTGAAAGATACAATCTCAGAGTCGAGCCTTGCAGAGGTTCTATTGTCATCTTCCGTCAAGAAGGGGGCTTCTGGGGGAGGGGGGCGTCCCTAGTTTAACAGACAGAGACCTTGACATAAGAGTGATTCTATTAGGACGTTAAATAAATGCGCGTGCGACATTCGAGTTTTTGTTGACAGAAGGGGCTTCTTTCCGACATGGTCTTTCGGATGCTTCGTCTGATAACCACCCTGTTCTTATTAACACTGCAAAAAGCCCAAACACGTCCCTTATCCTGCTTTGAATCTGCCTGTCACTGAACATTAGAAAGGAATCTCAGAGGCAAATAGAGAGGAAGAAACAGACATCTCCGTTGCCTGCTAATGGCGGCCATGAGGCATTGCATTGCCTAGTGGGCAGGACAGTGGACTGGAAGTTGAGCAATGGTGATCTTACAATGTATTTCTTTGTAGATTGTCACCGTGTTGTTGGGGAAATACATAATATATTGTCGTCCCCATTTTACAGGCAAGCTGCCTTCGACCACACAGTGCCCACTCAAAACCTGGATCTCTGCTAAGGCCTCCAAGGCATAAATGTGAATGTATACTGAGTCAGTCCACCTACTTCCATTTTGCTTCGTCGGAACGGCAGCAGCTCCCCAGAGCAGGGGCGTAGCAAGGGGGGGCGGGGGGCGGGCCACCCTGGGTTCCATAATGGAGTGGGTGACAAATGATCAAGGAACAATTTGGGGGGGGAATTGAATTTTTTTTTTAAATGCCTGCTCCGAAGGTCTTATCTTACTATACTAGGGATTATATAGCTATATATGAAATTTCATGCATATCGGTTAATATCTTGACCCTCCTCCACCAAAATAGCTGTTCACTTGGCTGTTTTCCTATGTCATGAAGGCTGAAATTTCAGTTCAGAGAACACTTACTGTTCCCAACCCTAACCCTGTGGAAAGCCATCTAATTAGACTTTAATTTGATTTTGAGATGTTTTTAGGAGGTAATTTAATTATTGTTTGATTTTATACCAATGTTATGTATCTGATGTTAGCCACCCTGAGCCCGACTTCGGCCGGGGAGGGTGGGATATAAATAAAAGTTTATTATTATTATTATTATTACTTGTTATTATTCCTTTGTAAGAAAATATGAAATAACGTAAAACCATTTTTGGGGGGGATCAATGGGGGGGGTTGACAAGAAATTTTCCGTACCGGGTACCACCTGACCTTCCCATGCCTCGGGGGGGGGTGAAAATAATTTTTTTGCCCCCATGTACCAATTTACCTTGCTGCGTCCCTGCCCCAGAGGGGTCTTGCTCAGATTTGTCTTTAAAAACCCAGAAAACTGGAGACGCCAGTAATCAAACATGGGTCATTCTGCATGCAATACATGTCCTTTGGCACAGAGCTCTGGTTCAGAGTTGAGACTTCTAGACCACACTGACACCTGCCTCTGATTTGCACGCAGATATAAATGCGCCGACGCAGCTTGCTCTATTCGTTGACTTCTTTGGGTTGACACGGTGCCCATTTTGCAGCAGCGACAAAAAAGAAGGGGAAAGGGTGATGCAGGACACTGAATCTGACCCAGTTCCAAAATGTCCTCCGCAGCCAGCAAATTGCTTGGTTTCCTCTTCTTCTTCCTTGATCTTATCAGTCGTTTCCGAAGACGTGTCTGTCATGAGTGGTTTGGTTAATAACTTTCCTGTGATCTCAGAGCAAAGGTTCCCTGGCAGCTTTCTCCTCTTCCTGCTGCCTGTCAGGATAGGAAATCGCAACTTTCAGGAGAGCCTGCCACACAGGGAACTGGATAGCAAAGAGGGTCAAAGGGAAGATTTTACATGAACTGAGAATCTGCAGACTTAGCAGCAGCTGCTGCCTGGACAGGAAAGGCAGGACTTGTGTCTGCCTTCCCTTGTTTACTATCTTTGGATGTCCCAAGAGGGAGGAGGGGGAAGGGGCACCAGCTTATACGTTTGCACCACGCAGCAAAGCCGACAAAATAATGGATGGTAGGCTGAACTCGTAAACCTGGCCTTCTGGAAAAGCTCACAAAATGACTTATTTGTTGCACCATCTTAGGCTTTGCTCTGTCTTTTGTGCTAGAGGAAACCCTTGCGTGTAGCAGTGGGTGATTATGACAATTTGAGTTCCTCTCAGTTTCTCATTATTCCAGTCTTAAGTCCTGTCCCCCACATTTCCACATCGGTTTACAACAACAATAAAATCCTCGTGAAAATTCACCAACATTCGTGTGCGAATTTCTCTTTGCGCGAAAGACCTTTCCTTATAGACACAGTCTCGCAAAGAAGTTTTGCCTAACATGACGGATTTTGTATGTTACTTTCATTCTTGTCCATATTTTCTCTCAGTCTATGCATATTTGTACACATTCCTCAGAGGGACAACTGCATCGCAAACTTCGGAGGTGTGCGAATTTCTGATGGACACCTGTGTCTTGGTTCGCACCTGGATTTGGAAACGGCAGATTAGGCAAGCTCACGTTCAAATGCAAAATGAATCATTCCTGATTATATGTAAACAAGACCCCTAACTTTAAGCATCATCAGCCCATGTACATGGATAAAATTTGCTGTGGCATGTTACAACTTTGCACAGTGCTTCGCTATACTGTAGGGGCCCTCACAATTTCTACACCTGGGGCCCACTGAAAAAGTGGCTGAAAATTACAGAGGCCCACCTCTAATTGGTGGTGCAGGGAGAGAGCAAGTCACAAGATGGAGGCAGAAACAGAGCGTTGCACAACCAGGTGGCAATTACTGACATTTATTTTTTATTGAACAAACTTATCAAAACAAATTAAAACTCAATATAATCAATTACATTTCCCCCCTTTTTTTATTCCCTCCCCTCCCACCCTCCCAAGACTTCCCACAGCTCCCCTCTCTGATTTTTTATACATATTGTTTTCTGCATGTTATAAATTTGTACATATCATTACTTTATCTGTCATATGTTCTACTAATAAATTTGTGAATGCTTATTAAAAACCTGCCAAGGAGTCCAAGTCCTTTTGTTGTCTTTTTAAATAGTTTGTAAAAAGTTCCCATTCTTCCTTAAAGTCACGGTTGTCCTTCTCACATAGTTTATGTGTTAACTTTGCCATCTCCGCATAACTCATCAATTTTTCTTGCCATTGCTCTTTCATTGGGATCAGTGGCATAGGAAAGGTGGGGCGTAGGGTGCGGGGCGCCCCGGGTTCCTGGGGAGGGGGGTGACACTCGGCGGCCCCTCCCCAAACCGAGCCCCGCCACCCGGCACCTGTCCGTACTGCTTTACGGATGGCCAGGGCAGCCCCAATGACCTGCCGCTTGCTCAGTGGCTCGCCTAGTCGCCACGGAAGCAGCAGCGCTGGCCCGGATGGACTGGGCATGTGCGGCATTTCTGTGAAATGCCTCCGCGCTGCCACCCCGGGCAGCCAAATGGCTTCCTCCGCCGCTGGTCGGGATTTCCTCATTCTTCCATCCTTGTGCCAACAATACTCTTGCCGCGGGATTTTCTACTGATACCTGATCCATCTTTAGAAATTGCTCGTTGCTTTGGCACAGAACTTTCCCTGTGTCAAGGACTTCCACACCTCAGCTGCCCTCAGTCTAAGTGCAGACATTTCCTCTGGAGGCATTGTGACTCAGCCTCCCTCACAATTTCCTGACCAAGAGGCACTGAGTGAAGAAGGCCTTTTCTTTTATATTTCCCCTATTCAACCCCTACATGCCTGTCAAAGTAATTTTTTTATTTAAAAAAATCCATCTCCTGTAATTAATTTATCCATTCTCCTTTTACAACCAACTTATACTTCATCCCTTGCAGATGACCGCAGTGCCTGGAGACAGACAGACAGGTTGTGTAACCACAGTAGTGACCAGAGGAGGAATGGCTGCTGGAGAGAGTGCAGAGAGAAGAAATGCCTGAATCAGCACAACCGGACGCCTTCATCTGCCCTGGCTGCAGCAAAATATGTCTCCCCCGTATCAGTTTCCACAGCCACAGCAGGCGCTGTAGCTCTCCAATGGTTTGACTTTACTCTTCCAGTAAAGCACACAGATGCCAACAACAATAGCACCTACGCAAACCAAATTGCCAATTTCTTTCATTTCTCCTTCCTGATCCTTTTACACTCACGTCTTAATCCTAGAACCAGTTTCCTCTCTTATCCAGATGACAAATCCACATGACAGGGTGAGCTCCCATTGCTCTGTCTCAGCTCCTGCCAACCTAGCAGTTCAAAAGCATGCCAGTGCAAGTAGATAAATAGGTACCGCTGTGGCGGGAAGGTAAACGGCGTTTCTGTGCTCTGGCTTCCATCACGGTGTCCCATTGCACCAGAAGCTGTTTAGTCATGCTGGCCACATGACCCGGAAAGCTGTCTGTGGACAAATGCCGGCTCCCTCAGCCTGAAAGCGAGATGAGTGCCACAACCCCATAGTTGCCTTTGACTGGACTTAAGCACCCAGGGGTCCTTTACCTTTACCTTTTACACTCACGTCTTGCTTCTATAATTGGTTCCTTCTCATCCCTTTCCTTTCTATACTCAGTTTGTTTGTTTTTGTTCCTATCAATCATAATCAACGCTTTTGTTCTAGAAAAAAAGATGTCCGTACTGCATACCCTTGAGTACCCCCAGAAAAAGATATAATAATAATAATAATAATAATAATAATAATAATAATAATAATAATGGTACCTCAGTTTTCGAACGTAATCCATTCCAGAAGACTGTTCGAATTCTGAAACGTTCGAAAACTGAGGTGCAAAGGGCGGTCTGCAAATTCAATAGAGAAAATTGGAGGGGGAAAAACCCTCAGCAGAAGCCGTTCCACTTCTGAGGTGATTTCGAAAAATGAAGCATTTACTTCCTGGTTTTTGGCATTCAAAAACCAAAACATTCAACTTCAGGGACATTTGAAAACCGAGGTACCACCACCATAATAATGATAAACATTATCCTTTTACCCCATTTCCTCCTTTCCTTAAATATGTCACCCTCTGACCCTTTCCCCTCAGATGAGGGAGACTTTCCTACTCTTCCCCTCCTCTGCTGGGATGTGTGGAGACCATAGCTGTCAACTTTCCCCTTTTTTGCAGGGATCAGTGTTGTTGTTCGGTCATTCAGTCATATCCGACTCTTCGTGACCCCATGGACCAGAGCACGCCAGGCACCCCTATCCTCCACTGCCTCCCGCAGTTTGGCCAAACTCATGCTAGTCGCTTCGAGAACACTGTCCAACCATCTCATCCTCTGTCGTCCCCTTCTCCTTGTGCCCTCCATCTTTCCCAACATCAGGGTCTTTTCCAGGGAGTCTTCTCTTCTCATGAGGTGGCCAAAGTACTGGAGCCTCAACTTCAGGATCTGTCCTTCCAGTGAGCACTCAGGGCTGATTTCTTTAAGGATGGATAAGTTTGATCTTTTTGCAGTCCGTGGGACTCTCAAGAGTCTCCTCCAGCACCATAATTCAAAAGCATCAATTCTTCGGCGATCAGTCTTCTTTATGGTCCAGCTCTCTGTACTATAGTCTAGAGTATATTACTGATAGGGGAATTTCCCGCAAAAAGGGAAGGTTGACAGCTATGGTGGAGACTCATCAATGTCCAGAAACTGTACAGCATGAAACTCTTCTGGTAGCAAAACTAATGCAAGAGCCCTCACTACATATACTTTGTGTCTGTTATATTTACGCAGATGTTTCTGGTCACCAGGGTGTCAGATAGTGGTTCACTCGCACTTGCCCCAGCAAAATGAAACTCAGCTTGGCTCTTGGGAAAGAGTATGAAAAACTGGAGCACGTACTCTTCTCGCTAGAAAGTATGCTGAGCTACTTACTGATTCGGGGTGGGGGAAAGGTTCAAGGAGGAGAAGCAGTGAGTCGACCCCTGCAATGTCACACGCCGCTTTAACGCTGGCGGAATTTGACATAGACCCCACTTTCATAATTAAAGGCTTGTAAAAAGGACACGTTCTAGAGAAACCAGCCCTCGGTGGGACGGAGGAAATTAGGAACCAGGAAAAAAAGGGCCGCAGGGAGACGCCCGCTTGCCAAAAGCATCCCTCGAGGACTTTAACAGTTGTGTAATTTTTATTTCCCTCCCCATTAATTGTTTCTCATTTGCTTTTAAGACAAGACAGAGAAAAGAGCTCCGTCCCAAAGCCCAGAAGCCATTGACAGACATTCAATGTCCATTTGTGCAGGGTGCGGAGGGAGGGGAGTTTAGAGAGAAAAGGAGAAGGAGAACAACTTGCAGTCGTTCATAAAGGTGGGAATTATACACACTGATGGTATTAACCCATCAAGTGCTGCAGCAACGTTCCTTTCAGTGGGGAGCTTCACATAAGCTCTTTTGAAATGACCAGGAGCAGGGCTGATAGAGGCTAGCTCTTAGCTAGGGAGCTGAATGTGTTACCCAGAGATGGATTTAGGGCAGCACAACCAGTTCTCCCATCCCAGGGACTTGAGCCTAGGGGGCGCCACAGGGCACCACAACTACGTGTCGTGAATTGAGCAGAATGGCGCCAAATTTTGGCCTTCGCACAGGTCGCTGCTGGAATCTGAAAGACCAATGTCTGTGCCGGAGAGAAACAACTTAACCTGCACACTCTCCTTGGTTGCTTTCCAGCTTGAGCACAGAGGTGAAGGAATGCCCACCTCTTGCAGAGGCCATTCCCATTACTATAAGGTGGGCTCCACCGTGTCAAAAGACAAATGTAGAAAGCTGTTTGGTGGATCTCTAGGGTGGGTTGGGGGGGGGACTTGTGGCACTCCAGATATTGTTGGACTCCAACTCCCATCAGTCCCCAGCGAGCAAAGCCAATGGCCAGGGATGATGGGAATTGTGGCCCAGCAACATTTGGAGGTTCACAGGTTCCACATCTTTGGTCTATAGCCTAGTTCTCGCAAACAGCAGAAAATAAAGCTTTCGTCTTTGTCTGGGCTGCAACCACTTCCAACTGCAGATGGGGGCTCACATGAGTAAATGCTCCTGTGTGCAAAGATCTCTCAGAACTTAGAAAACTGTCAGCGAGAAAAACCCTAGACTTGTCATCTCCCTAGCATACTTCCCCCCCCCCCCACCAGCAGCCCCAATCATGACATCATACAACAATGGTCCAAAATGGTACAACTGTTCATCGCTTTGGGACAATTTGTGGCAAATCACGCTGAAATTGGTTGTGTTTCCAATAGTGGGTTTCTTTCCAGGACTAGGTGGGTCAAACTGTCCCTCATTGCTCCTGCAGGATCCTCTACTATTCCTTGCACGTGTACAGAACACATGTGCAATAACTACCCCGTATGTTACTCATGAATAAGCGTAACAGCCTACTGCGTGATGGGACAGGCTACTGCGTGATGGGACAGGCTTGCTATCATGAAGGGCGGTGCATAAGTATGCCAAATAGGGAAGGAGGTTGACAGACAGATGGAGCCACTGGAGGGCCACAGGCGCATGCACCAAGTTTGTTATAATGGATGAAAAGAGGGCAATGCCTTGAAACAGTGACGGGCCAATATGTCAATTTTGGTTTCTTTTGGTTTCTCATATCCCCAGCCTTAAGTTGCATTTTCATTTCAGTTTGCAATTCCCCCCCCCCAAAAAAAGGTCATCATTAAAATTCATCTGCATTATAGTGCACATTTCTCCTATTATGCAGCCTTTTTGTATATTTCTGCCCAATATACACATTTTTGCAAAGCGACTTTTCCTTAATATGATGCATTTTGTATGTTATTTTCACACACACACACACACACACACACACACACACAAAATTTGTACGCAGACTTTACCCTAGTATATGCACTTTTTTTTACACATTTCTTGCCTGGAGAACTGGATTGCAAAATGTGAATAACGAAGGATGGCAGTGCTCCAGTCCAGGTATTGTTTTGCAAAGTGTGAATTAGGTAAGTTTGACTTTAATTACGAACTGATCCACTTTCTTTCTTTCCTACTACTGGCCTGAAAGGAGCTTGTCCGTTCCTTTCCACGTTGATTTCTAAAATTGCAGTCCTGCGGGCGGGAAAATGCTTCCCGAGAGAGTCCAAGGTTTGCATCGGAAAGTCTTGTTGCACTGTAACTGAAGAAGATGAGCTCCGAATCCATCAAAAGATGCCCACTATTTCCACAGCAGCATATAATTCAAAGGCAAACAGGCTCAGGACATAAAGAAATCCCAGACTGTGATGCTAATCTACTAAAGTTAATTATAAGGTTCCTCTCAGTTGCAGTCAGGTGCGCAAGAAGGGGCTGTGAAAGAGGTTGCGTTTCTTCAACTCCTCATGTATGTAACACCCACAGTTATGTGCCTTCAGATTAAAAAGGGTAAAGGGACCCCTGACCATTAGGTCCAGTCATGTCCGACTCTGGGGATGCGGCGCTCATCTCGCGTTACTGGCCAAGGGAGCAGGTGTACAGCTTCTGGGTCATGTGGCCAGCATGACTAAGCCACTTCTGGCGAACCAGAGCAGCGCATGGAAACGCCGTTTACCTTCCCGCCGGAGCAGTACCTATTTATCTACTTGCACTTTGACATGCTTTTGAACTGCTAGGTTGGCAGGAGCTGGGACCGAGCAACGGGAGCTCACCCCGTCGTGGGGATTCGAACCACCGACCTTCTGATCGGCAAGCCTTAGGCTCTGTGGTTTAACCCACAGCACCACCCGTGTCACCTTGCCTTCAGATTAAGAACACCTAAAATAAGCACCTTCGTTGTTTTTGCATTAGCATCACAGATCCCTCTCTCTCCTCCTGCCTTCACTTTAGATGGAGAACAGTCAGCCCCGAACAGTTATCCGCAATTCACACAGCTGAGCAGAACAGAGGCGTGTTTGGACATGCATGAATCAGAAGCGCCTGCAGAGAATGCAGTTCTGAAAGACCAAAGCAGATGTAAGAAATCCCCAAAGAAGAGTGTGGCAGAAGTTTAGTCTCTTCTAGATTTATTTTTTCCAAAAAGGGGGGAAAAAACAACCTTATGGCATCATCTTATTCTCCAGACAGGTTATGTCCTCCCCAGGTTTCTCATTTAAGAAGACTGGAGTTTGAGGAAAGAGAGGAAGAGAATCTGCCCAGTTTTGATGTGTTGTTCTTATTATTTTAGGTTCTGGTGTGCTGGTATTTTGTCCTTCTTTATGGCTTTTTTCAGCCATGTGCCACTAAACCTTCCCAAATAGGTTCAATATCTTCAACACCCATATCTCTGAATGCTGCCATCTTGCTCCTAGTCCCAGAACTGCAAATTATATTTCAAAACTGGCAATGGTACCAAGTAGTATGGGAAACAGCCCTACTAGAAAAACTAACCAGTAACCTGAAACTGACACAGGGACAAACAGAAGAAGACACCTTCACCCCGGTATGGTTCCCCTTCATCACACACACAGCCCAACAAGACAATGACAAAAATCTACCGACAGCATACAAATCAATATGGCTAACCTGATCAAAAACACCCACCCACCCCACTCACACAGGAAACCAAAGATCACCACAGCCAACCACAAATGAACAATCACACCCTACGCCAACCCGACCTCTCTCACCACAAAGGAGCACAAGCGAACAACAGAGAACCTGCACAAATGACGCTGACACCAAACCCTACATATATCAAGTAAAGTAGAAACATGCCACCCCACCCCACCCATCTCTCCATCTCCCACACTTCTCTCCCCCTTTTCTTTTCTTCCTAATGTCTCAACAAATGAAACTGATGTGTAAAAATGTTACATGGAAAAATATGAGAGAGACATTGTATATACCTTTGTAAAACAAGAATAATAATAATAATAATAATAATAATAATAATAATAATAATAATAATAATAATATATGGCAACAAAGGGCTTCTCCAGATGACCTGTTTATTTAACATTCATTTCAATTTGCTTTCATGCAACTTCTACCTCTTCCTGTTAATAATTCATTCATTTTCAATGCATTTCTGCATCACTTTCCTAACTGCAAGAAGCCCATTTCTTCTTTAAAGCAGAAGAAATGGGCATAAACCTAAGTTTCACAGTATGAACCCTCCTGAAAAATACTGACAGTCTAGAGGCATCCCGTCTGCTTCTGACTGGTTGCAAATGGAATACCATTCTGCGAAATGGGGTTGAAACTAGTGTGTGTTTGGTTTCACCACTTTTAAATCAGACACCAGCCAGCAAGGCTCAAATCTCGAGTGAAGCATCAGTTTGTCTGAGCAAGGAAAGGGAGAGAAGGGGTGCCGATGTTTTCTCTGCTCAGAATTGTCTCCCGGGGGGGGGGCAGAGATGGAGATCCCTTTAAGGAGAGCAGCACTTTCACCTCCCCGATTTCGAGCAGAAAAAGGTCAGTGGAAACTTAACACTTGACTGCATGCATTGCAGTTGCTGAGCTCTAAATCTTCATACATCTCTCTTTTTCATTTGTATCACTTACTTACTTTCCTCCCCCCCCCCGTGCGTGCCCCCCAGGCAGAGCTATAGCTTTATCAGCACAAAATGACAGCGTCAACTATGAAGCCATTATTGTTGCGATGAAATGGTACATTTCCTGAGAGAGGCATTTTTGGTTATTGTTCTGTTATTTTGTAGGATGCCATTGAGCAGGCAACACCCCATGGAACCATCCCTTCCTATAGTGTGTGTGGGGTGGGGGAAATGCCTGAGCCACTGGTGCAAACTGCCCCTTAATGACCTTCTCATGTATGCAAATGCCATCGGAGACATTTAAGGATAATAACATTGTTTTTGGCTCTTTACGGAGGTGACGAATGACATATGTGGGCCGAGATGTGAATGAAAGCAGAAAGTACTATAATTTCGAACAGATTTTCTTTCTCTTTCCCTCTCCCTCCCCACCCCCCACCCCACATCCTGCCCTCACGGCTTATGGGGGCAAATGTACATCACTTGACAGTTTTTGTGGTATCCTCATCACCAAGAACGAAGGACTCGTTTGTCAGTTCCTCGGCCTGATGGGAAACTAAGGTTCAAAGGGGGGGAAAGGGGGCTTATTCTGTCAGCATGTTTTCCCATTCCACATGAACTGTCAAAATAGCTCTGAGGAAGCCAGTCAGCAAGCGCATAGATCAAATGAGATCAACCCAGCACAGTCCACAGTGGTTTCGGCAGAAACCTCCAGGAAGGTTTTCTCCACATCACCCGAGAACACAGGGAGCCCTCCTCGGCTCGAGGAGTTTAAGATGCGTGCTGTGTTTCTCCGCAGATGGAATGCAAATATGTCATTTGAATTCCCAAATAGGATAATGAAAACTGATAAACATATAACTGCATCTGTGCTGGGCCCTATATATCAGCTAAGAGAGCGAGAGAGAGAGCACATACACGCAAACAAAACCAAAAACACATTTTCAGCCTAATAGGACTAAATGAATCCCTTCAAAAGCGATGAAATATATTGCCCCGCAAGAGTGGCATTATTTTCACATTTAGTCGCATGATAGGGGCATTTTGCACCGCCATTAGAATTCGATGAATTTACGTAGACTTCTTCTTTCCTCTAGATCCCATTCCCAACCAAGAATTTAACCATTACTTGGCCATTAAAGCCGGTGTAGCAGAGTGGCAGAGAGCATAAGCGAGAAAGATGCCACCTTGGGGCCAAACTGTGCATCACTTTGAAGATCCACATTAATGGGGATGTACAGTGGTACCTTAGTTCTCAAACTTAATCTGTTCCGGGAGTCCATTCGACTCCTGAAACCGTTCGAAAACCAAGGCGCAGCTTCTGATTGGCTGCAGGAGCTCCCCGCACTCAAGTGGAAGACGTGTCGGATGCTCAGCTTCCAAAAAACGTTTGCAAACCAGAACACTTACTTCCGGGTTTTCAGCGTTTGGGAGCCGATTTGTTCGTCAACTAAGTCGTTTGAGAATGAAGGTATGACTGTATACGAATTTTGTTAAACAGAAGAATGCAGTAGCTGCTAAGGCGAGGAAGAACAGGGGCAATATGGGGGACCAGTGATGGTCACATGACGGGAGCACACTCCGGCCAAAAGAGAATAACTTTCCAGTCCTGTTGATTCCCAAGGGGAAGAGGGTTAACCATATGCTTAAAACTGTTATGGAAATCAACATTGGACTTATAAAGGCTTAACTTTAGCTGCACTGTAGCCCTGTGTGGTTGTCAGGATGCTGTCAGTGGGTCCCAGCTGGTTGCCCAGGAAAGAGAAGGGAAGGTTTCTTACCGTCCTTTTTTATTCAGTATTTACAGAGAGAGGCTATAGAACCCAGCCTCTTGGATAATGGCATTGTCCTGAGTGAATCTCCACCCCCATCTCTCCCACTTCCTCATTCGTCAATTCTACGTGTGCTGCTACATGCCCTCTGTCTTTGAGCTCTTTGCTCTCCTACTTTCAAGGCTCGCTGGGTTCTGGGAGAGGGGAGCAGTCTGGAAGGCTTTCCAATGACACCGTGTCCGTTAGCTGTCACCCCACTTCCTCCTCCTCCTCTTCCTCCTCTCCCCCATTATTTCCCAGCTTTTCCCCTCTGGCCTGTGACCTCCCACAAACCACTTTTGTAAATCTATACTGTCTTCCTCTTCCTCCTCCCTGGAAGGTTCAGGCTGAGGAGGTGGTCTCCACCATTCCTGCTGTGCTCAGCCCCTGACAGTGATGTTCTGTGGCCTGCAGGGTCAGAGCAATGGTCAAATTCTTCAGTTACGAAATCAGAGAATATTTCGTTGAGAATTTTCCAAAAGCAGGAGCCAGTGACATTTAAACGTGAGGACTGTAATGGCTTTTCATCGCCCCCTAACAAAGGGGCATCCCCTTCATGGATCACTGCCTTGTCGTGGGGAAGGGACTGGAATAACTCTAAGAAGCTATGAGCTGTGCTGTGCAGCGCCACCCAAGACGGACAGGTCATAGCCGAGAGTTTAGACTAAATGTGATCCACCTGGAGAAGGAACTGGCAAACCACTTCCAGTATTTTGCCAAGAAAACTCCATGGACATAAAAAAGGAGAAGCTTTGAGAAGAAAGTGAGAGTTTCCAAGGCATGCTCTGGTTCATGGGGTCATGGAGAGTCTAACACGACTAAGATGACTAAACAACAAAAACAAACGCATATCCCATTTACCTGTGAAGTCCACTGGCATTACTTGGATCTTCTTTCCATGCCTGGCATGTTTAGTATACATTAGGTGTGCTCTAAATACCAAGACATAATTTTTTAGTTTGATACTCTATCCTACTCCAAAGGCAGGTCACATTTCCTTTTCTCATTAATCCCCACTTCAGCCCTTTAAAGCAGGGTCACTATTGCCTTCCAGAAACTGAAGCTGACCGTGGAGTGGAAGCATTCTCCCTGGGCTCATTTCCAGCTCAGTGCATCCCACTTCCCAACATTTTGCGATCTGTTGCAGAAGTCTCATTTCTTGACGTTCAAATGCAGTCACCCCACGATAAGCATGTTTCAGCTGCTCAGTGGGTTCTGTGAGTCCTGTCTTGAGGACTATGGAACATCTGTCCGAAGCCAACTGAGAAGTCATTTATCTGATTTATTACATTTTAATCTCGCCTTTCCTCCAAGGAGTTCAGAGCACCTGGTTCTCCATGCCTGCCCCCACATGACCCATCATTTTATCTTCTCAGGAGCCCTTGCAAAGTAGGTGAGATAGACAGAATTGATGGGCTCAAGATCACTCACAGATTTCATGGCCGAAATCTGCATCCTTCCGGTCCTAATCTGACCCTCAGGGGTGGGGTGACCTGTGGCCCACCATTCAGGTGATATTGGATGACAACTCCTGTCCAGCCCCTGCCAGTATGGGAATGGTCAACATGGTCAATGGGAAGTAATTTGTCGCCACAGATTGCACCAAAGAGAAAGAAGGTTCTTTTTAGTGGTCTTCTAGTAAGGTTAAAGCTTACTGGGAAATGATATATAATGAATTAAAAGATGTTTAAAATAACGTTTGTAAAAAAAACAACCCAGAAGCTTTCCTTTTGGGAATTATAGGGACAGAACTACCCAAACTGTATAGAAATTTATTCATGTATGCGACTACAGCGGCAAGAATGTTACTTGCCCAAAAATGGAAAGAAGAAGTCCCAGCAAAAGAAGAATGGATACAAAAACTTATGGAATATGCAGAAATAGCAAAACTTACCGGAAAAATAAGAAATAAAGAAAACAAACTTTTTATAAAAATAATGGGAATGGTTTATTGAATATTTACAAACAAACCGTAAACAGATAAGAACATTGGCAGGATTATTGTAATAACCTGCAGTTGTATAAGAGTATATGTTTAAAGTAGATGAATAAGAGAGCAAATTAAATTAATTTGGATATGCAGAAAATATGAAAAATAAATTTAAGGAACCACAGAAAGAGGTGGAAGGAAGACGAGTTTTGAAATGTCAGAATATTTATACAGCTATTGAAATGTATAAAACTGAAAATCAATAATAATAATAATAATAATAATAATAATAATAATAATAATAATAGGTTAGGGTATGTGTATTGGGGGGGCAGATTGCACCAACCTTCTCTATCCTCTACTCCCTGCAGGCTGCAGTGAGTCAGTTAATTAATTTTCATTATGGAACAATTTCTTTAAAACACCACCTAATTCAGTGCAGATAAGTTTTATATTTAGTTAGGGACAAACTGGTTTTTATATATCAAGGTGCAATCATGTAAACAGCCCCAGTATAATGAAGGAGGTATATGAAATCACATAGTTCACTCTTGACATTCTGGTACCTCTTGTGACTAAGTCTCTCCCTCTGAGCTGTCTTGGGCTATCAGCCTTGTCCATTCCTTATCCAGCATGAAATGAATTTGTTCGAGCTCAAGATGAAAGAGTCCTCAGCACTGAAGAAATAGATATTAACTTATCTCAGATTAGGTTTTTATACTCATCTTAATTTAAAATCATTTTTCCTAAATCCTTCACTTAATTATAAATTACAGCAGAACAATTTTATATTCCCAGTAATTACTATTTTAAGGTCATAAGATGATTGGGAAGGAAAGCTGATCGGGGAGCAGGGGAAATAATGAAATGTGAATATATATGCAATCTCTCTTTGCATTAGACAGTGTTTCCACCACTTCGAACGGCTGTTCATACGCTGTGGACAACGTGGAGAGAATTCACATCCTGGACCTTGATGTCCTCCTGCACATAGAGAAAGAGGAGAAACTTGATTCAGTTCACAGTTAAAGGCAAACCTACCTAATTCTCACCATTCGAAGTAATATGAGGACTGAAATGTGGCTGTCTTTGAAATTTGCAGTTCTCTGAATTTTGCAATGCAGTTCTCCAGTCAAATAAAGTGTACAAAATTGCAAGTACTGGGGCATGCACTGAAACATATATATTAGTGAAAATAATATTCAGAAATACATATGAGTGAAAATAATATTAAAAAATACACATTTTAGGGGAAATTGAGATGCAAAAAAGTGTATATTAGGCAAAATTGCATACAACACAAGTATTTCGGGGGGGATGCACTAAAATGATGAATCATGAGGATTCAGTATGAGAGAGAGAGATAAATCACAAACTTGTCTGGAAACGCGGAGAACTGAACTGGAAAAATAAGAAACTGAGAGTAACCAAAACCCACCGATTCACCCATCCCAATCTGCACGTTACTTTTTAATCCGTTTCCAGTGTATGATTGACGTCTGCCAGGATGCCCACCGCAAAATATTTCATGTTATGCAGATTTTAGATGTATTCTTGCTTTGAAAACAGGAATACATTATGAAAGGATTGTTTTCATTGTTCTCATCCAGCCCCTGAAGTGTTTTGTTTCTTCGGAAACCAGAGAGACAAATAACTCAGAATACAAAATGTCAACCTTAGCTGCTTTTCTGGTATTTTAAACCCAGTGGTGGCGACAGGGGTGGGGGCACACTTTCTCTTATTTCCCCCCACATGCTCCTTCCTTATAAGGACAGTAAACCTCGGTGAAGGCATTCCAAAATCAAATTCAGATGCATACATATATAATTTTGTTTTTCTAATTCGGCTATATAATACCCAGTCAAACTTCTCCTCCAGCTATTTGATGCTGAATTGAGTTGCACTGAAATAATTGCTTTAAGCTTTTTGTGTTGTGTTATTGTTACATGTCCTTTCAGTGATAGGGTAGAATATACATTTCTTAATTAATCAATAAATTTCCCACATGCGTACCATATATATATATATATATATATATATATATATATATATATGGATGGTGAAAGCAGTCACGAAATTAGAAGACACCTGCTTCTTGGGAGAAAAGCAATGACAAACCTAGACAGCATCTTAAAAAGCAAAGACATCACCTTGCTGACAAAGGTCCGTATAGTTAAAGCTATGGTTTTCCCAGTAGTAATGTATGGAAGTGAGAGCTGGACCATAAAGAAGACTGATCGCCGAAGAATTGATGCTTTTGAATTATGGTGCTGGAGGAGACTCTTGAGAGTCCCATGGACTGCAAAAAGATCAAACTTATCCATCCTTAAAGAAATCAGCCCCGAGTGCTCACTGGAAGGACAAATCATGAAGTTGATGCTCCCGTACTTTGGCCACCAAAGTACTTTGGTACTTTGGTTTTTTGATATTTGGGTTGGTATCTCCAGTTCCTTTTTTCCCCAGCACACTATGACAGGCTGGCCATGTTCTCGTCTGTAAGGCCTGCCCCAAACATTTTGCTGCCAAACCCTTGAGGATAATAATAATAATAATAATAATAATAATAATAATAATAATAATAATATATTTATTCCCCACCCATCTGGCTGGTTTCCCCAGCCACTCTGGGTGGCTCCCAACAGAATGTTGAAAACACGATAAAACACCAAACATTAAAAACTTCCCTAAACAGGGCTGCCTTCAGGTGTCTTCTAAAAGTCCGATAGTTGTTTATTTCCTTGACATCTGGTGGGAGGGTGCCACTACCGAGAAGGCCCTCTGCCTGGTTCCCTGTAACCTCACTTCTCGCAGTGAGGGAACCGCCAGAAGGCCCTTGGAGCTGGACCTCAGTGTCTGGGCTGAATGATGGGGGTGGAGACGCTCCTTCAGGTATACTGGGCTGAGGCCAGTTTGGTCAGTTATGAAGAAGAGAAGAAGAAGAAGAAGAAGAAGAAGAAGAAGAAGAAGAGGAAGAGGAGTTTGGATTTGATATCCCACTTTATCACTACCTGAAGGAGTCTCAAAGCGGCTAACATTCTCCTTTCCCTTCCTCCCCCACAACAAACACTCTGTGAGGTGAGTGGGGCTGAGAGACTTCAGAGAAGTGTGACTAGCCCAAGGTCACCCAGCAGCTGCATGTGGAGGAGTGGAGACGCGAACCCGGTTCACCAGATTATGAGTCTACCACTCTTAACCACTACACCACACTGGTACTCTTGGGCCCCCCTCTCCTTTGGCCCCTGAGGCAGAAAATAGCACACTCAGCTACCTGATGCAGCTTCTTCACTCTTCCTAATGTTAAGGTTGGCCTTGTTCATTATGAGTGGCTGAGCTTATCTAGACATACAACTCAGTAATTACACCTCCAGGAAGAGATGTTCTTTGAGAGGAGGGATGTTGGCTTATTAGCTCTTCGAACTCAGCTGGTGAGCTTGGCACATTATTATTATTATTATTATTATTATTATTATTATTATTATTTTACTTATTTGCCATCTTATTAGCAGAACGTTTGCCATGAGAATCATGCCTTTTAAGAATATATCCCAAGGTCAGCAGCTCTTTTATTCGGAATGTCTTCATTCATAAGCGTAAATGATAAAGAGGAGAGTTTTCATACAATGGATATCAGCCGAGCTTTGAAGATATAATTTCACAGAACAAGTAATTTTAGAGCTTCTGACAATCCAGGCCAGAGAAGGAAGGGCAGAGGAAAGGTGACGAACAACATACAATGACTGGATGACTACCCAGCTGTTTCAAGGAGGGTTTATGAAGTGAAGCAGGAGAAGGGAAATGTATCTATTACCCAAAGGGGGTAATTCAGCATGAACCGACCTTTTTTTAACTGTCAACAACAACAAAAAGGAAAACTATAAAAGGAATGTACATCTTCTGTCAAATGGAACTGTAAACAATTCCAAGCATTACCATGTTGTTAGGGGACGTGATGTCACATGGCAATGCCTTTGGAGCTTCCCCATTCTTCACGTGAGCTTGTCCTCTTGCAGTAAATGCTCTAGAGGAGAAGATGAGCTGTCACCCATCACTGCTGCTTTGGATATCCTTGGCTGGCTGGCCGGCCAAGTACAATCCAGCAAACACCAGTCGTTGCCTGCTGTGTAGTTCTTCTCTTAATGTCCTGTTGATCTCCAGGTGATGGTTGTTGACCAAGTCCTTCATCAAGACCATCTGGAGATGCCACTGGTATGTAGACCTCTTGTATGCCGCTGCTGCTTTCTGCAGGTGACCCCTGTGGATGAAATCCATTGACTGTTGATCCCTTCCATGCTACATGTTCATTTTGGAGAGAAAGGAAAAATGTGGGTGATGCGAGAGATGTTTGCTTATGGTCATCGTCTTTCTAAATCTGATCCTGTGAGGAGTTTCTCTTTTAGTGTGCTGGTGCCTACATCAGTGGCGTAGCGATGGTTGCAAGTTCCCGGGGCTGCACGAAGTAGGAGGGGGAAAGATGGAAATGGAAGGGAGAGATGGAAATGGAAAGAGTACGCATGTGCATTCAGTTTTCTAATGGCATCTGCATCACCCGGGAGATCGCAGCCACAGAGATAAGAACAAAAGAGTCATTCCATTGTCTGGAGAGGTCAGTTCCTGGTTCGCATGGAGAAGCCGTTTTCAATGGAGTCCAGCGATGGAAGCACACAACAGTATTGAGACAGCAACAGGTGTTGAAATGTTGTGTCCCTAACAAATTTGCACCTGGGGCAACCACCCCTCTGCCTTCTCTGACATTTAGGCACCATCACTGTACATGTGTGTTAAGCAAGCCTATCTAAACATATGGAAGTTACTTGTATTTTAAACTATTTTAGCTTATTGATGATTTCAATTAGGTTTTGAATGTTTTAAAATACCTGTTTTAGCTGTCTTATATTGGTAATTTGTGTGTGTGTGTGTGTGTTGTGTTTGTAAAGGTAAAGGACCCCTGACCGTTAGGTCCAGTCATGGACGAATCTGGGGTTGTGGTGCTTACTGGCTGAGGGAGCTGGTGTACAGCTTCCGGGTGATGTGGCCAGCAGGACTAAAACGCTTTCTGGCGAATATATATACGGTATATATATATAGAGAGAGAGAGAGAGAGAGAGAGAGAGAGAGAGTAAAGCACATAGGGATGCAATAACCTGTATCCTCCACATGCTTCCTTCAAGGAGCTCAAGGCAGGATGCATGATCTCAACTCATTTTATCCTTCTCCTAGGCTTCCTTCAGATTATCAATATTTTGCAGGATGGATTGAAGCGCAGACTGGAATTTTAAGTTTGCACAATTAACATGGGCCAAAGTGCTCTGTTGTTCTGGCACAAAAAAATCCACTTAAAAGAAAGCAGCAGTTTGGGAAGCGAGGGGATAAGGCACTGAAAAGGATGGGATGGACTTCCTGTTGGAAGACATGTCAACGCAAGTGAGGGATTTATGGTATGCAACTGGTTCCAGTATATTGCTGTAGAACCACTCTACCAACAAATCCGAACGAATGCTCAGTAGAGACTGGACATAGTCTAACCACCGCGTACACTTTGTGCAAGCGAATCAGAATGAATGCTGAATAAACAGGTGGTCTGGAGGAGCTCCTAATCTTTGGTTAGGCTGACTGATACAAATTCAAGGTCACTCAGGGAGCTTCAGGACTGAGCAAGGGATTCAGGCCAACACAAACCTTTTTCCTTAGGTGAAATCATCATATTGAGGGGAGGGGAGGAAGGCACACAAGACTTTGATTTATTTTGCTACACACTTATCTCTGGAAGACAGACAGTCTTTGGTTAACAAATCCTCTACAAAAGAAAAAGATTTTACATATTCATGCATAGTAGGGGGGGAAATTGTCTATGTTCTCACTGTCAAAGAGCATAAGCAAACAGCTGATTTTCATATCCTCCGTTGCCGTCTAAACAAGCTTCTTCTAAATCAAAATCTTAGAGACAGGCAGGGGAGGGGAGAGTTTAGCAACTGGACTGACTCATCATTCATTAAAAAAAATCGCCACCTCTGTCCTTCCAGAGGTAGCAATTCCAAGGGAGAGGCAAAAATGGCTTTTTTGTTCCCAAATGATTCGGGGTGGGGGGTGGGCAAGCAGGTAGGTAGGAGAGACCCATTTACCTGGACTTTTCTGAATGTTTATTAGGCTTTCTGAACCCCCAACTTAGAGACTTGTATTTTCTTTTGTTTTGCTTGCACATACCTAATTCTTCCCTTTCTCTACGGTACCCGTTACTTACTTTCTGATTCACGGAGTATGTGCCAAGAAATGGGATGTGGGCAGCAGGTACGCAAAGAATTCCCAGCCACAATTTGCCCATCTTTTCGGAACAGTTAGACAAATGGATTGACGAACCACAATCACAAGACCTGCTTGAGGAGCTGCTGGGTGTGGTCTGTTGAATCCACCATCAAGTAGCTGAACATCAGAGGAGGACATTTCATCCGGGAGAGGTTCCACCTGTCCTAGTGGAACTCTCCCCAGTCCCAAGTATATCCCTACCCCATGTCCCATTGGCACCTTCTGGTTGGTTGACATCCATCTGTCTCTGGAGACAATGGAAGGGTGCACCTTCGCAGGTAAAGTCAAGCCGTTGGAGAGTCACAGTGCCTTTAGTGGTTGTAGAGACCGATATGGAAGGGACATGTTTTGTTGCAGCTGGGGCAAATGGTAGCACCCCCCCCCATGGCATTTCTTTCTCCTCTGCTCACTGCATAAGAGCCAACTCCTGGAGACCGAGGGGTTATCAGCCCCCCCATAAAATATTTGAGGGGACCAGCCCCCGCCCTCAAGTTGATGGGCATTGCCATTCAAATGGTGTGCTTGCACCATGCCATGTGATTGATTATGTGGAGTGGGCCCCCCCCCCAATATTTTATTCACGTTGGCGCCCCGGGTCACTGCCACCATCACAAAGCCATCAACCAAAGTTCCTTGAGTTTAGATCATAGAATCATAGAGTTGGAAGAGACCACAAGGGCCATCATACAGTCCAACCCCCTGCCAAGCAGGAAACACCATCAAAGCATTCCTGACAGATGGCTGTCAAGCCTCTGCTTAAAGACCTCCAAAGAAGGAGACTCCACCACACTCCTTGGCAGCAAATTCCACTGTCAACAGCTCTTACTGTCAGGAAGTTCTTCCTAATGTTTAGGTGGAATCTTCTTTCTTGTAGTTTGAATCCATTGCCCGTGTCCGCTTCTCTGGAGCAGCAGAAAACAACCTTTCTCCCTCCTCTATATGACATCCTTTTATATATTTGAACATGGCTATCATATCACCCCTTAACCTTCTCTTCTCCAGGCTAAACATACCCAGCTCCCTAAGCCGTTCCTCCTAAGGCATCGTTTCCAGGCCTTTGACCATTTTGGTTGCCCTCCTCTGGACACGTTCCAGCTTGTCAGTATCCTTCTTGAACTGTGGTGCCCAGATTTCACAGGGAACTTTATATTGTCGAAAACCAGAACCAGAAGTTACCGATCTCCTCCTCTGGTGGAAGAGAGGAGAGAAGAATGTCAACCCAAGATTGGGAGAGGCTTGTTTATGTAACAGGAAACCATGGTTTCTGCTGGGCCACTGAGACATAAAAGGACTTCCTTCAGATCTGTGCATTCAAACACTGGCAGGCTTTAGAGAATTTAAATTCTGGATGCAAATGTTGCAAGCTCCATGCATTATGTATGCAAAAATAGACTCTTCTGCACAGGCTATCCAAGGACAAGGAGAAATATTCATATCCTTTCTGTGCATTGCTTCTCTGAGCACATAACCAAGGCTTACGTTCCTTCAGTGCACATTGAACTGATTTGTCTCCCGGCAAAGTTTATATATTTGACAAACTTGAAGGCAGTTAAATATTTTCACTTCTCTTAAGAGCCCCACGGAGGGTCTTTTCGGGGGCATTTTGATTACATTATAAAACAGCCTCACAGCCAGAGTTAACTTAATAACAATTTTTAAAAAATCCATTGGCATGCTGCATAACCACAGGGTCACAGGCTTGCAAAGGACACCCATCTACACCAAGTTAGCACAGCTTTTGCATTCATGCCGCCAGACAGACTTGCAAAATTGTGACGCAGAACGAACAGTGCTCAGGAGAGTTCCTAGGTCAGGGACCTCGTAGTTCCTCCAAGGAAAGCTGGTAGACATTCACGGGTGAGGTGAATCGGCAGGCTGTTCTTGGCAGAGCCCTGCTTAAACTGCTTCTCTGAATGAAATGCATACAGAAATATGCTCTCTCCTGACATCACATTGATTTAAAAGCTGGTTGAGTCCAAAGCCATATATCGCATTTGTTCTAACTAAAAAAATAGTGCGACAACTTCAACCTTCCATGCAGGTTTTTAAGCAGAGTTTGGATGGCCATCTGTCATGGATGTTTCAGCTGAGATTCCTGCATTGCAGGGGCTGGACTCGATGACCCTTGGGGTCCCTTCCAGCTCTAAGATTCTATGTTTCTATGACTACCACATGCAGCAACCTTTGATGTATACTCCATTATGAAAGGCCCACATTTCCTCAGTGGTAAACTGCCAGTGGTGGGTGGAGACAAAGCTGAAGTAAAAGTATTCTGGATTACCGGTAGTTCATCTTGGGGAAAGACCACCTGCTTCAAGTTTTGCCATGGCTGCCTCCGGTTACAATTCATATTCTGCTCAGAAGGAAGCTCCACAGACTCTGCACAAGTTATTCTCAAGTAAGTATATAAAGGAACATAGCTACTGATCTGGGAAATGAGTGAAAGTGACTCCTTTCTGACTTCAGTGTGCTATACACAGCAGGAGCTTATCAATTAGTTCTTAGACAGCTGGGAGGGAGGGGAGGGGAGGAATTCCCCCTTGCAAGCCATACACAACCAGGAAAAACGTTGTTGTTGTTGTTCCCCCTTGCAAGCCATACACAACCAGGAAAAACCTCCTCCTCCTCCTCCTCCTCCTTCTTCTTCTTCTTCTTCTTCTTCTTCTTCTTCTCCTCCTCCTCCTCCTCCTCCTCCTCCTCCTCCTCCTTCATCTTCTTCTTGTTTTTATATCATAATCATCGTCAACATCATCATCATCATTTTAAACAAAACACTACCCCTCCCAATTAATTGTGGATATTACTCAGAAACACCACAGGAGAGGAAGAGTGTTTCTAAAACCCAGCAAAAGTGGGGAGGAAATGATTAAGAGGAAATAAATTCTGATGAGATGGAAGAATGAGGCAGCTTCAGGATGCACCAGGGGGGTCATAAAATGAGGTTGGGGCTTCAGTTTGCCCACTTGCAATTTAAGATTTAAAGGTGTCACAGAGACAGCGGGCGACAGAATGTTCAAATGCTCTCCCACAAACTGTTCTGCACTCTCAGAATGCCAGGAAGATGTGAGCAGTTGTTTGCTTGTTTATTTATTTATTTAAAAAACAGAGTAGTAGCAGAAGTTTTGTGGTGGTGTTAGACTTGGGTCCGCATTAACATCTCTGCTCTCCACCTGGAAAGGAAGCCCTGCTCTTAGTTTCTTTTTTTTTTTTCATTATCTTTTTATTCAGTTTTACAAACATACAATATATTTACAATTCATTACATATTGAACATTCTATATTTTGGCCTTTCTAGGCCCTGACTTCCCTCAAACCTTCCATCTGGTTTCCACAATATACTTTCTTTGTTTCTATATTTATTCCATATATTATTGCTTTGATATTCATAGCTAAAATAATCTTTGTTTATTTCTTCATACAATAATATTTATTTTTTACTACAAAGCTTCCTGTAATCCTACTAACGTATTCAATTGTGTATATTTCTTCATATAATTAACAATTTTTTTTCCAATCCTCAATAAATTTCTGGTCTCGCTGTTCTCTAACTCTCCCTGTCATTTTATCTAACTCCACATATTCCAACGTTTTCATAATCCATTCTTCTTTCGGCAGCAGTATGTTCTGTTTCCATTTTTGCGCCATTAGGATTCTGGCTGCTGTAACCATGTATTGAAAGAGTTTAGTATCATCTTTTTTAATTTCTGTGCCTGTAATGCCTAATAATAAAGATTCTGGTTTTTTAACAAAATTATATCCTAATATCTTTTTCAACTCATTATATATTTCATTCCAATAATTTTAGCCCTGCCCTTAATTTCTAAGGATTAAGGTCTCCTAATCTTCAAAGAATACTGATCGCCGAAGAATTGATGCTTTTGAATTATGGTGCTGGAGGAGACTCTTGAGAGTCCCATGGACTGCAAAAAGATCAAACTTATCCATCCTTAAAGAAATCAGCCCTGAGTGCTCACTGGAAGGACAGGATCCTGAAGTTGAGGCTCCAGTACTTTGGCCACCTCATGAGAAGAGAAGACTCCTAGAAAAGACCCTGATGTTGGGAAAGATGGAGGGCACAAGGAGAAGGGGACGACAGAGGATGAGATGGTTGGACAGTGTTCTCGAAGCACTAGCATGAGTTTGGCCAAACTGCGGGAGGCAGTGAAGGATAGGCGTGCCTGGCGTGCTCTGGTCCATGGGGTCACGAAGAGTCGGACACGACTGAACAACTGAACAACAACAATCTTCGATTTCTTATTCAGCAAGAACTCTAGGCATACCCCATACAAAATTGCTATACATCCCATTCGGGAGCCATGCTGGGAATGTGATGTTGTCATGACGCTGAACAGCTAATCATATCTGGCACCACTGAGAGAAAATAAAGCCCCCAGAATGAGGAGAACATCTATTATTGCATTGCCCTACTTGGGATTAATGGGACTAGCATTTCTATCAGAAGGAGGAAAGCATGGAGGTCACAGTTGGTTACGGCCAATGCTATTTTTCTAGAGGTGCCAGAACTCACCATGGACGCCTCACTTGTTCTCTTATAATAGAGCTGCCATATTTCCAAAAGTGAAGATCTGGACACAAATATTGTTGAGCTTTTTTTTGGCAAAATGGTTGAGGCAACCCTACTGGCACCCAACTTTAGAGGTGCTAGAACTGAGTTCCGGCAACTTCCGCCCCCCCCAAAGGCAAACTACTGCCTTCAACATCACCATGACTTCGTGTACATTACCAGTAAAATGGGCAAGCCCCTTGACCCTGTTTGTAGAGAGATGTCATATATACAATAAAATACAGATACACAGGA
The DNA here is from genome assembly GCA_900245905.1 of Lacerta viridis. NCBI lineage: Eukaryota > Metazoa > Chordata > Lepidosauria > Squamata > Lacertidae > Lacerta > Lacerta viridis. Next base: position 137,715 of record OFHU01001952.1, read on the forward strand.
CTCCCTCTCTCCAGAGTAAAGGTAAAGGTAAAGGGACCCCTGACCATTAGGTCCAGTCATGGATGACTCTGGGGTTGCGGTGCTCATCTCGCTTTACTGGCCAAGGGAGCTGGCGTACAGCTTCTGGGTCATGTGGCCAGCATGACTAAGCCGCTTCTGGCAAACCAGAGCAGTGCACGGAAACGCCTTCCCGCTAGAGCTGTACCTATTTATCTACTTTGCACTTTGACATGCTTTTGAACTGCTAGGTTGGCAGCAGCAGGGACCGAGCAACGGGAGCTCACCCCGTCGTGGGGATTCGAACCGCCGACCTTCTGATCAGCAAGCCCTAGGCTCTGTGGTTTAACCCACAACGCCACCCGTGTCCCTTTCTCTCCAGAGTACCACATGAAATTTGCCTTTCCTAGTGGTGTTAAGTACATTGCTTACCTGATTTAAGTGTCTTCTAGCTATACTACACTGCTTTTTTGTATTTGTACGTCTCTTGTTTTTATTGCATCGTTGAAGAAAAATACAATAAGATAAAATTGCTGAATGTGGGTGATTGCACTATTGTTATTATTAAGACTATTTTTACATAGTTTTACCGCACCTGTGAAATTAGAGCTGTCTGTTTTGGCTCAGGTCTTCATAAAGTTTAAGAAACATGGTGTTAATTGTGTAAGACACTGCTGCAAAGGCAGCCTGTTGTCCTTAATGTCTTATGTAGATATTTCATGCCTCAATACCACATTCCTTTCCTGAAATATTGCCTCACGGAAACCTCCGGATGGTGATGGAATCCTCCTGGCAAAGGATTTTTTTTTTTTTAATGCCGAAGCCCCCTTAAGACTGCTATTTATGTCCCACACTCTGTTAAAAATAAATGTGACTGTTGCGCTGGCTCCTTCCGCATAACTGAACTGACAAGCCTTCCAGTTAGCGGTGAACATATCATCACACTTCACAAACCCGTTTGCAGCTCTAATGGCTCCTTAAACATTTCTAAATGATCTAAATGAGAGTATTTGGGCGCACTGACTGCCTCGTAACACTATTTGTTCTTAATACATCATGCTCTCAATGATATCTGTGGTACTAGGGGTACCATTGTAATTGCTGCCTGTATCAGACTGTAATTGTCCAACAAAGTGAATTCATGCAGGTCAAAACAGTATTCAAAAAGCCGTTAAGGCTGTGTTGGTTTGCCTGGTTATGCCATGCAAGCTCAAGCGCAGCGTTAATTGGTAGCCACAGATGTGGGCAGTGACAAAGAAGTGACTGGAGTTTGGGTGAAAGACAAGCTGACATAATTAGTGCGAACCGCTGAAGACACCAGCAGTGCCTCTCGCGAAAATGAGCTTGCAACGATTGCCAATTTCAAATCGCCCATGTTTCTTGCTACAGGGGACATATATTTGACTCGCATATCTCTCAGATGGAGCTCAAGAGGTGTCAGACCAAATCTCACAATCAGACACAGCATCTTGCTCCAACAGCAGGTGCCCTTGTATATGCACACACACACACACACAGCTCAATAAATGTGGGAAGCAATTGCTTTCTGAAGGCAAACCTAATAGAGCACAAATTAATCCCTAAGAACCGTGTTAATTAATGTGCCCCTGCAAGAAGGAATCCGTTCCTGTTCCGCTCTGCATGCAGCGCTGTTCCCATTCCACTGCAGTTCAGTTTTCGATAAAAGCGACATCGTTTGCCTTGCAATCTGCTGGGGCAGAATTTTACATAATTAACATTACAGTCATTCCTTGGTTCTCAAACAGAATGTGTGCCGGGATTCCTTTCGACTTCTGAAACTGTTTGAAAACCAAGATGTGGCTTCTGATTGGCTGCGTCCTGCAGTCAATCGGAAGCCACGGAAGCAGCGTCCGACGTTCAGCGCCTGAAAATCATTCGAAAACCAGAACACCTCACTTCTGGTTTTCGGTCGTTTGGGAGCCGAAACGTACGAGTTCCAAGGCATTTGACAACCAAGATACGACTGTATTGCGTTATGCCATACTATTCATTTCAGTGCTGAGGAAATGCAATGGAATTGGGGAGGAAAGTCACCGGCTATGTATCATTTGTGGGCCAAAAGCAGCAGCGGCGAACACTGATTGTACTCACCGATTGTGAACACCGGCAATTTTTGCTTCCATTTCTCTGATGTGCCCAGTGTAAACAAACACAGAGAGCTTATCAAAAGCAATTTTCCTGACTATGGAGGAAGCCTGTTCCCCGCTACGTCTTCTGTATGGGAATGATCTTGATAAGAATTTTGCTCTACCATCCTTTGACTCGAAACTGAGTAATACTACTGTTCCACCAGTTCAGGACTTCTGAAGGAAGAATGATATGGTAGAACCACTGGGGAGTACTGGAAACAGAAGGTTCCCCACCAAGGATTTGGCAAGTGCAAGAAAGTGCTCATGCCTTGGCAGACCTTACAGAATCCAGGGGGCTGCCTTGCACTTAGTCCATCCAGCCCAGTATTCTCTACTCTGACCGGCAGAAGCTCTTTCCATCACCTCCCACTTTCAACTTTTTCACATCACAGTTTTTCAACTACAAATGCAGACAAAAAGTGTGTCGTAGAGAGAGTGTGTCGCACACGTGAAACTAACGTACAAAATGCGTTATATTAGCCAAAATTGCTTGCCAGAGATTGGGCAAAGCTGCATACAGAAATGGGTGCATTAGGAGAATTATGGATGGAAATGAATATGATTGGAAATGAATATGAATTTTCCTGAAGGAGTGTGTGTGTGTGCGTGCGTGTGTGTGTGTGTGTGTGTGAGAGAGAGAGAGAGAGAGAGAGAGAGAGAGAGAATTGCAAGCTGATTCTAAAATGAGGCACAGTTCTGGGGCAGATTGGAAAAATGAGAAACTGACAGATCCATCAGTTACTGCTATTACTAGCACAAAACCACCACCTTAGTAATAGAAGATCTTCAGAGAAACAAAGTTGTCCCAGTTGAGGACCTCCAGTATAGGGGGGAAGCCTATTAATTTGGGGGACGACAGAATTCCCCCCACATCCTGTGCACCAGTTGGGGTTGCAGGTAGAGAGATAATAATAATTTTATTACAGTCATACCTCGTGTTGCGTACACTCTGTGTTGCGTACATTCAGGATACGCACTCCTCCCCCCCCAGAAGTGTTTTCTGGAGCGTGCTGGACCGCCGGATGTGCAGAACGCTTCTGTGCACCTCGCGCATGCGCAGAAGCGCTCAAATCGCACGACTTCCAGTTTTTCAGGGCTTTTTTTTACGTGCGTTCGAGTTACGCACGCATGCGTTACACACGGCGACCCGGAACGGATCGCGTGCGTAACCCGGGGTTCCACTGTATTTGTATCCTGCCCATGTGACTGGGCCCCATTTGCATTTTAAGAGTCTCTTGAAAATCAAGAACAAACTCGGAAGGACCTCTGCAAACTCAGAAAGACTCTGTAGGTAAATAAGATGAAATAAACTGAGCATATCTGTTTCGCCATCGCTTTTTTTTTTTTTTTAGCCATTTCGCAGAAAACCAAACAAAGCTTTCAAATCTTCCTCCAGGCTAGAAATCTTGAACACCCCTTTCATATGTGCCCTGCAGCCTATAACAGGTCCCAACTGCACGGCTTCAAAGACTTCCAAGAGGTCTTTCCTGTCAAAGCAGGGTAATAGAATCCAGTACAAGAAATGCAGAGTTCAGGCTATGCTAGACACAGCTATTAAAGCAGCAGCCTTTTCCCGAAGATTGTATTACTCGCCGAATGCACAGTTAGTTCAAAGGGGCCTGCACAGGAAAACTTCCCCATGGAATGCACTCGACATGGCTCGTACATTTTACTTCAATACAAACAAGTTCAATGCATCAATCCCCGTTACATGTATTTATACTGCACAGGAGAAAATGTTTCTTTTGGAGAACTAGTTCCACTAATCATTATTTTCAATTGCAAAAAAAAAAGAAAAAAAAGAAAATGAGCCAGGGGACTGCTATCTGGATAGCAGATCCTTATTTGGCAAAGCGTCAGAGCCTTCAAACGGGAAGTTCTGGAGCTCATAAATGACCCGGCCAGTAAATTAATTAAATTTTAATTTTAAGAAAACTGCTGCTGCTGCTGCCGTGGCCTAATTCCTGACAGTTCCCAACCTCACCCACCCAATCGAAGGCCTTTTTTTGTGACCAGAAATTCGTGAAACCGATCTCACGTGGACCTCCTGAAACTGAAAATCAGTTATGTCAGCGTCCCAGAATTCTATTATATGTACGCTGCCCGTCTGACTGTGTTCCCCCAGCCCCTCTGGGCGGCTTCCAACATATATAAAAACGTAATAAGACATCACACATTAAAAAGCTTCCCTATACAGAGCTGCCTTCAGATGTCTTCTATAGGTTATATAGTTACTCATCTCCTTGACATCTGATGAGAGGGCGTTCCACAGGGCGGGTGCCACAACTGAGAAGGCCCTCTGCCTGGTTCCCTGTAGCTTCACATCTCGCAGTGAGGGAACCGCCAGAAAGCCCTCAGAGGTGGACCTCAGTGGGTGGAGCTGAACAATGGGGGTGGAGATGCTCCTTCAGGTATACAGTGGTACTTTGACTTACGAATTTAATCCGTTCCGAATGCACATTCGTAGGTCGAAAAATTCGTAAGTCGAAAAAAGCGATTTCCCCATAGGAATGCATTGGAAACGAAAAATTCGGAAAAATTTCGTAAGTCGAGTAAACCCCATCTAAAACCGCCAACGGATGTCCTTCGGATGTCGAAAAATTCGTAGTCGCGTGGGCACTTTTTTCATTCGTAAGTCGAAAAAATTGTATGTTGAGTAATTCGTAAGTCGAGGTACCACTGTACATGGCTGAGGAGGCAGTTTAGGGCTTTAAAGGTCAGCACCAACACTTTGAATTGTGGTCGGAAACGTACTGGAAGCCAATGTCGGCCTTTCGGGACTGGTGTTATATGGTCCCTGCGGCCGCTCCCAGTCACCAGTCTAGCTGCTGCATTCTGGATTAGTTGCAGTTTCTGGGTTACACTGCAGAAGTCCAAGTGAGAGATAAACCAGGGCATGTGCCAGTCTGGCAAGACAATGTGCACCATCTAAATGGTCCCAAAAGACCCTGATGTTGGGAAAGATGGAGGGCACAAGGAGAAGGGGACGACAGAGGATGAGATGGTTGGACAGTGTTCTCGAAGCTACTAACATGAGTTTGGCCAAACTGCGAGAGGCAGTGAAGGATAGGCGTGCCTGGCGTGCTCTGGTCCATGGGGTCATGAAGAGTCGGACACGACTGAACGACTGAACAGCAACAACAGCAACAAAAATGCTTTTAATCAATTAAATGTCTGGAGCATACACACGGGTGTATGTTAACATCACGTGTGTTTGCTATCTATGCAATACCCATGCATTCTAACTTCATAGTTTTAAAAGCACATTTAGAAGCTGAAAACATCTTTGATTTGTGCCTAAAAATTAAAGCTCTAGAGAGGCCTAGATAACAGACACTACTCCATGCTTTCAAAAGCAGCCACTGCTGCCTTGCGCTCCCCCCTCTCCCAATTTTCTCCGATTGCATCGAGGCCGGTTGCAAAAGTCACAAGTCCCCCTGCTTTTAAAACTGCGTCTGCTTCAGCATACATCATGGGGCCTCTTAGAAAATTACCAGCCGCAGTTCTCTGTAACCCCTAACAGTGCTGTTCAATAAAAGACCCGTAATTATTGCCATAGCAACTGCAACATGTGGTGTATATGGTACATCTGTGAAACGAGACTTTGTTTTCTAAAAAAAAAGAAGAAGAAGAAGAAGAAAAGAAAAAGGCACTGTATATTAATTTGTAATCAGGGAGTATGATTTCAGCGTTTGCAAAGCAAGGATCCTTTCTAGGGATCTCCCTCCTTATTTTCAAGTGCTTTCCATTCCTTCCCCTCCCCGTGGGAATCTCCTCCCCCTTTCTTTGCCCTCATTCAGAATCCTATACATTATTCAAGTGTGGATCTGTGCAATGGATGTTATTTGGATTAGCAGGTACCAAGTGAGAGCATGCAGAGTGCTTTCTGGGAGGCTATCGCAAGACGTCTCTTCCCATCTCTTTTGTTTTGTTATTAGGTTACAATGACAAGTTGCAGGCTGGAGATATTCTAGGAAAACAGAATCCATTTATCTTGGTTTTCTGCAGGGCCAGAACCACCACATGCTCGTCTGTTTTTCCTAAGAAATTAAGTACAATTATTTTCAGCTAATCAAGGAAGCCGCTCGCTTTCCAGTTGGCTTTCGGTGGGCAGCTCTGTGCGTTCTTGACATGGGCTGTATCAGGAGGGGGACAGAGGCAGGGCTGTGTAGAAATGGCCGAGCATAAATGCTTTAAAAATGGAATTCTCTCAACATGTCTATTCATTTCAGTTCATTTTGATGCTGCTTTCCAGCTACAGTTTAAAAAACACACACAAAAACACACACACACACAATGCTATTGTAAGAAATCAAATTAAACCCAGAGCCCTCCTGTATGCTGTCCACCCCCCAACATGTTGTTGTTGTTCAGTCATTCAGTCGTGTCCGACTCTTCGTGACCCCATGGACCAGAGCACGCCAGGCACCCTATCCTTCACTGCCTCCCGCAGTTTGGCCAAACTCATGCCAGTCGCTTCGAGAACACTGTCCAACCATCTCATCCTCTGTCATCCCCTTCTCCTTGTGCCCTCCATCTTTCCCAACATCAGGGTCTTTTCTAGGGAGTCTTCTCTTCTCATGAGGTGGCCCCCAACATAACTTGAGAGTAAATGTCATTGGTTTTATCATAATTTGTATAACTTATAAAGTTAACTTTAAAATGCACTTACAATCTCTCTCTCTCTCTCTCTCTCTCTCTCTCTCTCTCTCTCTCTCTCTCACACACACACACACACACACACACACACACACGGATTGTGTAAAAACATTTTCTTCCTTGACATAAGGGCTATTCACACATTACTCAGATGTCAACCTAGGTTTGGCATTCAACCAGGCATTGCAGCCAGTTTAGGTTCCCTGATGAGCCTGTCTGTACTGTGCACGTGGTTGCAAACATGTGTTTGTCGCATTCACAATTTACATTCTGGGACACAAAGTGTCTTAGATGCCCATTTTATAAATGTAAAGTGGTCCATAGAGTTGGCCATCTTGCAAATGCAAGGCATATCTCTCAGATTCATAAATAAACTGCTGCCAATACACACATCCGAGTTTCTGTGGCCTAGATGAAATGACTCTCTCATCTAAATTCCCTGGAAAGAAAGGAAACAGTATCTGTGAAAATAATTTTTCTGACAATGTTTACCTTGAACAGTTGGAGCACTGATGAACATTCCATAACATGACAACAGCTCAGCCAATAGCTGCAGGAGGGGGGAATTCCACATCAATGTATATTACATAGGTCAACAGCTTTTAATATAAAATCTTGGTAACAATGGCACTTTTTCTTCATGTTGCTGTAACTAGCTTTGGTACATCGTTTATTTTCAGTTGTTAGAAAATTCCTTGGCCGTTGGCTCAGGGAAAATTCTGCAGTGCAGAAGTCGCCACACCCTGCTATAGAAAGCTAAGCTCTGAAATGGAACTGGTTCAATTCCCAGCTTTTAATGAACCACTTGATGCTCGAAGAAGCTGAAATCATGGTTTATCAGCATTTTGCGAATGGGAGTGGTTGCCAGTTGTTATTTTATCCCTGCCTGAAGACAGCTTTCTGAATGTGAAACGGCACAATGTAATACTTTAACTAGTCATTCCTTTAAATAAAGTAGGGCAGACATCAAAGCGCTCTCTCTCTCTCTTGGTCTTACTAATACCATAAAAGCAGACTAGCGTTACCAACCGCAAGCTGTATTTATTCGGGAAGGAGGGGCAAGCAGATTTTGTCTTCTTTGAAGCACATATAACTTGGCCCTTGACACTGGAAGGATCTCAGATTGAGAGAACACAATGAATTTGACAATCTTCCCGAAGAGCCTTCCCGTTCCCTTTTTTGCTTCCACGCCCTTCCTGGTCCCCCCGCTCTCTCCACAAATTTCTTGCTCTTTTGCACTTTCCACCCCTCCTCCGTCTTTGCAGCTCCTCCGATGGATGCGACCACTAGAGAGCACCCGTTGCACACAGATAGAGCACAAGGCTGCGGTGCCAGTTTGCATGAAAGAACACAGTGCTGAGAAAGAAGTAGGAAATTAAGTGGTACCAGGAATTATTATACACCCTTTGCCAACAGACGCTGGTTCAATAAAAGGTATCGCCTTATCTACTTTATGTCTCTCGTTTCATTTGTTTGTGATTTAGCGCCTTCCCTGTGACAGAAGCACAACGTGCAGCCTGGCTACCAGAAAGGTGATTTGTAGCAAGCGCCGAAGTTAAAAAGAATGGTTTTCTTCTCCCCTCTCGCGCCTCGTCTGTTTGGTGCTGACATCAGCAGAGAAGAACGGGCATCTCGTAACGTGACATCATTTCCAGTAAATCAATACGGACTAAAATGCTGAGCCCTTCAGCTACGAATGCCATGACAACCACCAGGGAGGCGGCAAGCGAAGGATGGGTTGAGAAGGCTCGCTCCGTGCCCACTGCCAAGCTCAGCCTCTGCACCTGCGTACAGTAAGGAGAGAGAGAGAGAGAGAGGCCTCTGTTTAGCCTCTTATTTGTGCCGTATGCTAGGCAACTGGGAATTTCCCTTATGCTTATGTTGTGTGGTTTGGCATCGTTCCCTGCTGGAGGGACAGCTGCAAACTGACCGCAGAGCAGCTAATTGTCTGGCATACATGAGGATTTGAAGCAAGCAAGGGGTCATCACCTGAAACCGCAGGTTGTTCCCTCTAGCTGATGGGGGATGGATCTCCTCCACGAGTATTCAACGTGATGCCCTTCAGACGCAGTAGAACTGCTACTCCTGACACCTGATGGGAGTCGGACTCCATTAACACCTGGGGAACTAAGCCACTGACCCTCTTGGGCTTGCCGGTTGCAAGGTCGGCGGTTCGAATCGGCGCGATGGAGTGAGCTCCTGTTGCTCTGTCCCAGCTCCTGCCAACCTAGCAGTTTGAAAGCACACCAGTGCAAGTAGATAAATAGGTACCGCTGTGGTGGGAATGAAAACGGCATTTCCGTGTGATCTGGTTTCCGTCATGGTGGTTTAGTCATGCTCGTCACATGACCGGGGAAAACTGTCTGTGGACAAACGCCGGCTCCCTCGGCCTGAAAGCGAGATGGGCGCTGCAACCCCATTGTCACCTTTGACTGGACTTAACCATCCAGGAGTCCTTTACCTTTTACCTTTACCATGTTCAGAGGTCGTTTAGTGGAACTTTGGAACTCCCTGCCTATAGAGATCAAGCAGGCACTTTATTCTTTTCAGATCCTGCTAAAACATTCTTGTTTATACTAAGCCGACCCAGATGCTTAGAAAGTTGAGGTCAGTTTAATCTGATTTAACTTTTGTATGCTTTGAAGCGCTCACTGGAAGGACAGGTCCTGAAGCTGAGGCTCCAATACTTTGGCCACCACATGAGAAGAGAAGACTCCCTGGAAAAGACCCTGATGTTGGGAAAGATTGAGGGCACAAGGAGAAGGGGACGACAGAGGACGAGATGGTTGGACAGTGTTCTCGAAGCTACCAACATGAGTTTGACCAAACTGCAGGAGGCAGTGGAAGACAGGAGTGCCTGGCGTGCTCTGGTCCATGGGGTCACGAAGAGTTGGACACGACTAAATGACAACATGCTTTAAAGTAGAGTTGTAATTCCAGACCCCCCTTGATTTTGTCTTATCTTTTTGCAAACTGCTTTGGTTTTTGTTTACAATCAAGCAGTGTATAAACCTTAGGAAACAAATAAATGCTCCAGCTCTGCTTCCAGCTAGGTAGAGTCTCAGTGTAGCAAACACATTTTCTCCTCCTCCTATCAAGAGGAGAATTGCCAACAGAAAGCTCCATTCTGGCAGCACTGCTGAAAGCGATGCCCAAGAGTGGGCCGCAGAATGCTTTGCGTGTCGAGGTCCTGAAGCCACCCCCCAAGAATTAGACACAGAGACAATAAATTTTGTTTGGGTTTTTGCCAATAATTTAGGCCACAATTTTATTTAAATACAAATTCGGTGAGTGGTTGCTTAGGCATTGGTTCAGACTATGTGTCCAACCGGGACAGCTGCTGACCTCCAGTCAGCATCGGGAGAATGCCAGCTGGGGAGAGTTAAGGAGGCTGGGGACAGAACCTCCCTCTCCCCAGCGGTCCCGGGGGCTCTGGCTACGGCCCTATCCCCGACCGGGGGTTCGGACAAAGCATAAGAGCCGCCGGATTCCTTTAACGGAATTCCCTGTACCATCATCATCATGATTGCGGAGGTGGGGCATCACCCTTCCAGCAATCCAAAACATAACCAATGCCTAACCGCCAACCTTACAAGTTGTGACAAGTTGCTACTGCAGTAGGCGAAAACCAAATGGCAACAGCCAATCAGCCAGATGGAAAAATTCCTACTGGGCCCCTGCCACAAAGCAGACGACCCCATGACAGGCAGTTGCAAGGTCAAAGCAGAGGCCTATGAAAACAGGGGGGGCGGGTGGGTGATCCGAAGCTCGAAGCCAAGAGAGGGATCACCCTGCGTGCAGAGGATTATAAAGGACGCTGGCCTGTCCATCACAAATTGTTACATCTAACTTTGCCCAGTAACTCCACCTGACCCAATCGCAGCTAAGGCCAGTGTCCAGCCACTCCCCACAGGACAATTTAAGTGTCTTGCCATGCCCCGACCGCAACACGTGCTCTTACTCAAGGTAGAACCGGATTTGTCTCCTAGAAACATGGTGTGATGGGCAGTGAGTTACCTCTTGCTCCTGCTCATTTTCACATGAGAAACAGATTTTATTCCTGCACAGACAAGGGGCAAGATGAAGCGATTTTCCTTCATGGAGCCGCTGTAGTTAATTACCCTGTAATACTGGTAGATCAAAACTCATGTCAGCAACAGAGAGAATGCTTTTTACTAGGCCCAGCTAAAGCCAGTGAGCTCGTGCAGAACTGTCTTGCAAGCTGAACTTGCCCGTTGTTCGAGGACCTGCATGATCCTGTTTGAACGGCGGACTGGGCTTTTGACTGAAAGTTTTCATTTGATGTGTTCTCCTGTAATAATGACAACAGGCAAGTTTATTGGCTGACTTCACGGCACCCTGTGGCCCTTTCCTAGCCACTCTTCAGGTCTGCATGTGAAAGAATGAATCCACAGGACCTTTTCCAGTGTGGTCATAGAATCATAGAGTTGTAGAGTTGGAAGAGACCCCAAGGGCCATCCAGTCCAACCCCCTGCCAAGCAGGAAACACCATCAAAGCATTCCTGACAGATGGCTGTCAAGCCTCTGCTTAAAGACCTCCAAAGAAGGAGACTCCACCACACTCCTTGGTAGCAAATTCCACTGCCGAACAGCTCTCACTGTCAGGAAGTTCTTCCTAATGTTTAGGTGGAATCTTCTTTCTTGTAGTTTGAATCCATTGCCCCGTGTCCGCTTCTCTGGAGCAGCAGAAAACAACCTTTCACCCTCCTCTATATGACATCCTTTTATATATTTGAACATGGCTATCATATCACCCCTTAACCTTCTCTTCTCCAGGCTAAACATACCCAGCTCCCTAAGTGTGTAGTGGTTAAGAGTGGTAGACTTGTAATCTGGGGAACCGGGTTCGTGTCTCCGCTCCTCCACATGCAGCTGCTGGGTGACCTTGGGCTAGTCACACTTCTCTGAAGTCTCTCAGCCCCACTCACCTCACAGAGTGTTTGTTGTGGGGGAGGAAGGGAAAGGAGAATGTTAGCCGCTTTGAGACTCCTTCGGGTAGTGAAAAATGGGATATCAAATCCAAACTCTTCTTCTTCTTCTTCTTCTTCTTCTTCTTCTTCCAGAAGCAGGTTTTTTCTTGATGTGATATTTTAGTGTGTTGAGAAAGCGGGTTCTCCTTCATGGAGAGCATGTGTTGCGGTGGGGACAACCATGACATTCCCCTGTTGCTGGCTGGGTTAGAATGTATGGCCATTAAGCTGATAGGGCACCTTCAACGTAGCTGGGGAGAATTTAATGTTGCCATATTTCCTGTGCGCAGTGTTGAGTTTCCTCTTTTCGCTGTGTGCATCGGATCCCCCGCCCACCCTCCCTATATTTAGGGCTGTTCGCGTTGACCTTGCTATGCCTGTCATGGGGTCATCTGCTTTGAGGCAGGGGCCTGGTAGGAATTTTTCCATTTGGCTGATTGGCTGGTGCCATTTGGTTTTTGCCTACTGTGTAGCAAATCGTCACAACTTGTAAGGTTGCGGTTAAAGGGACCCCTGACCATTAGGTCCAGTCGTGTCCAACTCTGGGGTTGCAGCGCTCATCTCGCATTACTGGCCAAGGGAGCCGGCGTACAGCTTCTGGGTCATGTGGCCAGCATGACTAAGCCGCTTCTGGCAAACCAGAGCAGCGCACGGAAACGCCGTTTACCTTCCCGCCGGAGCGGTACCTATTTATCTACTTGCACTTTGACGTGCTTTCGAACTGCTAGGTGGGCAGGAGCTGGGACCGAGCAACAGGGAGCTCACCCCATTGCAGGGATTCGAACTGCCGACCTTCTGATCAGCAAGCCCTAGGCTCTGTGGTTTAACCCACAGCACCACATGGGTCCCTTAAGGTTGCGGTTAGGCATTGGTTAATTAGGGTTGGTGGAGGGGGTATGGTTGGCTGTGCCGGCCCCTCCAATGATGCTGCTGCGCAGGGAATTCCGTAAAAGGAATCCAGGGGTTCGCCGTGCTCTTGTCCGAATCCCTAGCAAGGGGCTAGGGCCACGCAAGAGCCCCTGGGAGCATTTGGGGAGAGGTGAGATCCTGGCACCCAGCTCTATGCTCTCCCCAAAAATGTTTTCCCTTACTGACTTTCTCAGGCTTTTGAATGTCAGTTCTGTTCCTCTAAGTGGGAACACATAGTTGCTAACCAATGCCTAAGCAACCACTCACATGCTGTAATCAATAAAGTTGTGGCCAAAATTATGCCAAAAACCAAAACCAAAATTCTGTGTGAACTGTGTTTTTATTTGGGGGTGTCACGGGGGTCCTTGACACAAATAAGAGTTGACTGGATGGGAGCACTTGGGGCTCACTGCTTTCTCCTGGGAAAGCCCAATCTTTACCATTGAATCGGAGCAAATGTCAACTGGGTTTTCTATGGACTGACATTCGCTCCAATTTATTGCTTCAGAGTAGGTTTTCCGGGGGGAAATTGCAGGACCTGTTTCTTAGAAAGCATGGGACAAATGGAAAACTGCTTGGACCCAGGCTTTCTAAGCACGGGATGAGCACAAGGCTGGTTGAGCCCTTGGTAAAGGAGTCGAGTCACTTTCCCCAGATCCTATTTCAAATGACTTTCGCCACTCTCGTGTCTCTCAAGGAAATTTCAGCAGCTTTAGCGAATGCCAGAATTAATGTAGTCTTAAGTTGCCAAGGAAGAGTGAAAGAGCTTGTGCTGGCTATTGTCAAAGTAATCTGGAAGCTGCATCTTGGGCCAGCTGGAGCTTCTGAATCATATTCAAGGGCAGTTCCAAATGGCAACAATCTGACCTGGAAATTACCAAAGCCAAATGTGGTGGCCAAATAATCTCTGTCCGAAAAAGGCTGGTAGCCGGTGCTCCTAGCTTCTGAAGCCACCAGAGTCGCCAATGACAACACTTTTATTTCTTAGCAGGATTCAGCTTCAATTTATTGACCCACATCGAGACTGTCATTGTCTCCGTTGGGGTAGTCATTTTGGTGGACTCCAGAAGGATGTTGTTGGACTCTCCAGAAGGATGTTGTTGGATCGTCCATCAACCTTGCCCATGGGAGCTGGTGGGAGTTTTGCAATCCAACAACATTTAGAGGATACTGTCTGTCCCTAGTCTGTGAGGTGCCATAGTATGCCTCAATAAGGTAAAAGGTAAAGGTAAAGGACCCCTGAATGGTGAAGTCCAGTCAAAGGTGACTATGGGGGTTGTGGCGCTCATTTCGCTTTCAGGCCGAGGGAGCTGGCGTTTGTCCGCAGACAGCTTTCTGGGTCATGTGGCTAGCATGACTAAACAAATTCTGGTGCAACGGAACACCTAGACAGAAACCAGAGAGCACTGAAACGCTGTTTACGTTCCCGCCACAGTGGTACCTATATATCTACTTGCACTGGCATGCTTTCCAACTGCTAGGTTGGCAGGAGCTGGGACAGAGCAATGGGAGCTCATCCCGTCGCGCGGATTCGAACCGCTGACCTTCCGATTGGCAAGCCCAAGAGGCTCAGTGGTTTAGACCACAGCGCCACCCATGTCCTCAGTATTGCCTCAGTATTGAATAAGCACTATATATTACACCCAACATACGTGCTTGGATCGCTGGTTATCGCTCTTATGAAGCCAAGCATTCTATTTATTTAATAAAACCTAACAAGGCATGTCTGACTGGAAACTTGAGGTCAGCTTGCTTCGGTTGGATGTGATGTCAGCTTATTGTATTTGCCTTAAGCTAACTTAAGAAGACTAATCGCCAAAGAATTGATGCTTTTGAATTATGGTGCTGGAGGAGACTCTTGAGAGTCCCATGGACTGCAAAAAGATCAAACTTATCCATCCTTAAAGAAATCAGCCCTGAGTGCTCACTGGAAGGACAGATCCTGAAGTTGAGGCTCCAGTACTTTGGCCACCTCATGAGAAGAGAAGACTCCCTGGAAAAGACCCTGATGTTGGGAAAGATGGAGGGCACAAGGAGAAGGGGACGACAGAGGATGAGATGGTTGGACAGTGTTCTCGAAGCGACTGGCATGAGTTTGGCCAAACTGCAGGAGGCAGTGGAGGATAGGGGTGCCTGGCGTGCTCTGGTCCATGGGGTCACGAAGAGTCGGACACAACTGAACGACTGAACAACAACAAACTTAAGATGCAGGTGGCACTGTGCGTTAAACCACAGAGCCTAGGGCTTGCTGATCAGAAGGTCGGCGGTTCGAATCCCCACAATGGGGTGAGCTCCCGTTGCTCGGTCCCAGCTCCTGCCTACCTAGCAGTTTGAAAGCACATCAAAGTGCAAGTAGATAAATAGGTACCGCTCCGGCGGGAAGGTAAACGGCGTTTCCGTGCACTGCTCTGGTTCGCCAGAAGCGGCTTAGTCATGCTGGCCACATGACCTGGAAGCTGTACGCCGGCTCCCTCAGCCAGTAAAGTGAGATGAGCGCTGCAACCCCAGAGTCGGACATGAACAGGACCTAATGGTCAGGGGTCCCTTTACCTTTACCTTTAACTTAAGATGACTCAGGTTGCCTCCTTCTGAATTAGAATCAAAGCCTGTGCATGGCTGGGTTGTTCTGAAGGAACCAGATTGTGTCCTGAGCTGTCTTCAGTTTCCTCATACGTTTGCTCCCCGTTTCTTTGCTTTTAAACATCTGGAGAGATTTGTGCAGTTGTGCCAGTGACCTGCTTTTCCCGGTTTGGTTTCTCTCACGAAGAAAAGGAGTTGTGTTTGCGCCATTTCAAGGGAAAAGAGAAACAGCAAGAGTATGGCAAGGACTGCGGTTGCACCTGCTCCTTTTGTCTTCATAAATATAGCGCCAGGGTGACGATGGTGGAGGCTGGCACTGAATTTTTAACTTGCTCAAAACAAGTTCTTTTAACCAAGACAAGGATTTCCGAAAGCCGCAAATCTTTCCCATTAAGGTGGGGGAGCGCGGGGGTCGTGGAGAAACAAGGATGATAAGTGAACAGAGGAACCCGCTTTCAGCTCAACAGCAGTTCCGCAGAGAATGCAAACTAGAATATGAAAATCGGGCATTTATTGATATAATCCTCTCCTCCTCCCTCCTCCATGACATCTGCCAGCATATGCCACTCCCCATCATGGCCCACAGTCACATCTTGTAATGCTCTCAAAGAATAAGGAAATAACATCGGAGGTGCATATTATAGTGGGGGGAAAGACATATGCACCAAGTATGTATCAGAGGATCGCCAAAGCATGTGCTATCAGGACGCAACGTCATCGAAGCTAGAAGTCAGGTTGTTTGTTATTCGGAACTAGAAATTCCCTGCATTACTTTCTCATGCATTCACTCTTGGGTGGGGGCAACTGACTAAAAAGTTCTTAAACGTTTTGAACGGTTCTAATTTTGGTTCCTCTGTTTTGTTTTTGTCAGGTTGATGTTGGTTAAATGTTTAGTTCGGATTGGCAGTTATTTTAATTTGGGCATAACTGCAAACTGTTTATTATTGTTATTATTGATGTTGTTATTGGTTTCTCTTGATTTATTGGTTTGTTTGTTGTTCGTTTAGGATGTTTTGCTTTTTTCAGGTGTCTTCTAAAAGTCTGATAGTTGTTTATTTCCTTGACATGGGATGGGAGGGTATTCTACAGGGTGGGCACCACCACCGAGAAGGCCCTCTGCCTGGCTCCCTGCACCCTCACTTCTCGCAGTGAGGAAACTGCCAGAAGGCCCTCAGTGTTGGACCTCAGTGTCCAGGCTGAACGATGAGGGTGGAGACGCTCCTTCAGGTAACCTGGGCTGAGACCGTTTAGGGCTTTCAAGGTCAACTCCGAAACGTACTGTGAACCAATGGAAGGCTGCAATGCTGTCTTTCACCTTCCTTGCCTGCCATCATGCAGCCTGGGCAAGCATCTTGCATTGTTGTAAATCGACTCTTGGAATCACTCTGCTCGCTGGAAGTAACTCCAGATTTTACTTCACTATCTTGGAGGAACGTTGGCTTGGTAACGTTTGGAAAATTAAGACTGTTACCTTGGCTCGCCGCTAATGCACGCACAAAAACACAAGATAAAGGTACAAAGGAACCGCATCCAAAAGGGAGCAAAGGAACGAGAGCAGATGAGAGATTTTGTAAAGGATCAGATTAAAACGATGGCAAACGGAGACGCAGCTCTAGGGTCAGCCCCCTTTCCATAACAGGATCCAAGAGCTCTCAAACATTTGGTTTCTGTCAGTTACATGGGAGACTTCTGGTGTCTAGTGACTGAAGTTTTTCATCAGGCTTCACTGAAAGGATAAAGGAGAGAAGCTAAACAGGATAATTCCCACATTCTGCCGGGTGACTCATTTTCCCTCACGCTTTTCAAAAGCCGCCTTCACAGGCCAAGGGGAGCCGTGCTGACAAAGCAAAGGAAGTGGAGCTTTCGGAGGAGGGGAGGGAGCGTTTCAACGGGGCGCCTGGTTCAAACATGCACGGTCACTACAGAGAGCACCTGCAAAAACACCAGCTCTGAAAACGGCCCAGCAAATGCGTCAGCCCTTTTGCAGGAAAGGAGTGCTGGTGGGCCCCGAGGATTTCAAACCATCCACGCAGGCAGTTCGACAAAAACAAAAACCCCTTGACTTGCCTCCAAGCTGATGCACGCATTCCTGTCTCTTCCCTAATATGGAAAGAGGCAGAAAGAAGAAGAGGAAGAGTTTGGATTTGATATCCCGCTTTATCACTACCCGAAGGAGTCTCAAAGCGGCTAACATTCTCCTTTCCCTTCCTCCCCCACAACAAACACTCTGTGAGGTGAGTGGGGCTGAGAGACTTCAAAGAAGTGTGACTAGCCCAAGGTCACCCAGCAGCTGCATGTGGAGGAGCAGAGACGCGAACCCGGTTCACCAGATTACGAGTCTACCGCTCTTAACCACTACACCTTATTTTGGTAAAAAGCCCTGTTGTGAGCACAGGGAGGGGGAGACAGAGGATAATGCTGACGGGGCAGAAATGTAGCTGGGCTGCAGTGGCAGGTCAGGGGTGCAGCGTTCACACAAGCCGGTGATGGCCGGCATATTGTTATTTTCGGCACGGATTAAGGGTTCAAACATGAGGGCCTCGGGAAGATCTGTAGCCTCAATCTCGGGTAACACCAGAAATGAATAGCTGGGTTTCTTCCCGCTTTCAGATGATGAGGCCACTTGAAATCTCCTGCCTGATTGCCCTGTTTTGCCTCACATATAACCTGCTTTCAGATTCTTGCCTCGTAGCTGCAGTTCTAAGTCACTATTGATAGGTCCAGGCCAGAAACTTGACCCTGTGATGTATGAAAGGCGTAGCAAGTGTGACTTACATGTCAGTACACTTGTTTCATGCCTTAAGCCACATCATCTCGGGATGTGATCTTGTCAGATTGTATAACCAAAAGTAGGGCTGAGCTGGTTCATGCTTAGATAAGGGGAGGATTTCAAAAGTAAAAGCCTGGGGCAACGGCAAATGGTTTTGGCGAATCCCTAGGGGGATAATTGGCCACAAACAGAGTTGGTTAAAAATAAAAATAAAAATATAGTGGTACCTCAGTTTTCGAATGTCTTGGAAGTCAAACGTTTCAGTTTTCAAACGCTGAAAACCCGGAAGTAAATGCTTCCATTTTCGAACGTGCCTCGGAAGTCAAATGGTTTCCGCTGAGTGTTCCTTCTTTTTCTCATTTAGATTTGCAGTCCGCCCTTTGTGCCCCAGTTTCCGAACATTTTGGAAGTTGAACGGAACGGATTACATTCGAAAACCGAGGTACCACTGTAAAATAAATACAGTGGTACCTCTGGTTGCGAACAGGATCCGTTCCAGAGCCCCGTTCACAACATGAACAGAGCACAACCTGAAGTGCCGCATCTGCGCATGTGCGCGGTGAGATTCAGTGCTTCTGCGCATGCGCAAAGCGCGATCTTGCAATTCTGTGCATGTGCGCGTGCCGCAACCCGTTCTGGTACTTCCAGGTTCGGCGCGTTCGTAACCTGTGCCGAACGCAACCCACAGCGAACGCAACTCGAGGTAAGACTGTAAAGAGTAAACATGCTCCTGTGGTTATTAGTGGTAGAAGAAGAAGAGTTTGGAGGGAGTCTCAAAGCAGCTAAAATTCTCCTTACCCTTCCTTCCCCACAACAAACACTCTGTGAGGTGAGTGGGGCTGAGAGACTTCAAAGAAGTGTGACTAGCCCAAGGTCACCCAGCAGCTGCATGTGGAGGAGCGGAGACACGAACCCGGTTCCCCAGATTACGAGTCTACCGCTCTTAACCACTACACCACACTGGCTCTAGTACTGTTTTATGCCCCTTCAGAGGTCTGCAAAGAAATCTGTTGACAGCTGGTGAAGTCCCTCCGTGCAAGAAGAGTAACGAAACCCCATTGCCACTTTTACCTTCGTCTGAATGAAAACTGAATTATGGTGAGCTTGACAGCCGGAGCTTCCGCCTGGGTCACCCCAGGCTCAAATATGGGGAGTGTCAGTCCTACGCTAGGCTCAGCTTTATGTTCCTGAGCTCATGGAGGTGTGGAAGCTCAAGTATGGTGGCTGAATACAGCTCTCTGGGTCTCTCTACCTGGTCCACCCACTTATCTGTATTTTTGTAGCAGAGGCAGATTGAGGGCAGCCCAAGCAGTGGAGGGGGAGCACTGGGTGCGCAGCCAAGCAGGAAGCCTCCTCAAAGCCGATTTAGTGCTTGCCCAGCTTCAGGAAGGAGGTGTGAGGGCTCTGACAGGGTCCTAGTGTCCTCCTGCATCCTTCCCAAAGCTGCGAAAAAACAAAACAGGCTTTGGGAGGTGGAAGGGAGGGCACTAGGACCCTGCCAGAGCCTCGGTCCTCCTTCCCAGTGCCTTGTTCACCGAGCTGAAGCTAGTGCCAGGAGGGTTGGGCGGAGGGCATCAAATGTTGGTCTCGCACAGTGCAGCATATTACTAAGGTCCACCTCTGTTTGTAGAATGAACAGGCCATGCAAGTGCACCCGTACTATGTAGCCCTCCTGTTATGTACTGAATTGGCCTACAGAAGCAGCCAATCAGGCTCCTGCATGAAGTGAATCCGCAACCGGATTGGCCTACAGGAGCAGCCCGTAATTAGCCAATCAGGCGGGGCCCACTGTGTATAAATAGCAGACGTTTTGGGGGAAAGTTTCAGTCACTGTTCACTGTTTTACAAGCTGCAATAAAGAGCATGAAACCACTACAGGACTCCGAGTATATTTCACCTCCCTTTCCTGGGAATCTAGTTACATGGCTCCTTCCCATCGTGGCAAGGTCTGCCCAGGTTGGCTTGTATGCACAGGGCAGGGAGGAGTGCAGCAACTGACAGTAGATGGTAGAAAACCCCAGAGCTATTTCCAAAAGAAGGAGAGAGATTAAAACAACAATATTATTAGTAAGAACAATTAAACATTTTTTAAAAAAACAACAACAATAAATTAAATATATTAAAACCAGCAGTTTTGCCTTGTGGGTTGGCCGCACAGAGCCATTGGTTTGAAAAGAAGTTGCAGTCGGCCTCCGAGTCAGATCATCATGAATGTGGGTGGGCGTGGGGAGAGAAAGCAAGCGTTCGAATGACCCCCCTAAAAGTTTCTGTACCTCCTTTGGTGGTGGTGGGGGGGGAAACAACAGAAAACAAAAATGTACAAGGTTAGCAGCCTCGTTTCCTTGATCTGTCCATTGATCACCTTAGCGGCCTGCTCCTTCTTTTGAATATGTAAAATTGCCTCTGTGACAAGCAACATGTCTTCCATTCAAGGGCAGCCGGCATAATGAATAGAGCCTTCCTTTCACTCTTTCCCTCCTTTCTCTTTATGACGCCGGCCTTGCTATTATCACAACGTTCCAAGTCCTGCCAATGCCAGACACTTTTGGACTTCGACTCTGAAATTTATTTCTTCCCCTTCCAATCTTTTATCCCTATACATAGATCTGTTGGACACCGATGTGGCTTAATTCATTCGCTGGCTGGGACAGCGAGAGGCCAAAACTGACTGAAAATCCATGTCCACAGCCAACCAGTTAATAGTTATTGGAGCTGGAACCAACCAGCCTGCTCCTAAAATAAAACTGATGTGTTTTGCTGGGAATCGGAAGCCAAAGGGGCCGGGAATTGTAAAACACCTTAAGTAATTAAGTTATTTCTGTGTTGCAACCCCCATGGTTCGCGGTGGCAATCCAGAGCGTTAAAATTGGGTTTGCTCCTTCCTAGGACTGATCTGATGTTCTGGCTGTCTTTGAAGGAAAAACCCACGTCAGAATTTGGATTCAGCAACGCTGGGCTGCTAATCCTGCCTTCTCCACATTCCCACATTTCGGTGCAAATATCTCCTCATATACTTTTGTATGCCATTTTGCCAAATATACACAATGTTGCAAAGCATAATGCAGTCTGGGGTGTTATTTTCACTAATATATGCATTTTATGTCCACTTCACCCCCTACATGTGCAATTTTTTTTTTTTTTGTACACATTACTTAGCTGGATAGTTATATTTCGAAATCTGGAGAAGTGTGAAGCTCAAAGGATTGATGTGTTTACACTCACGTAATGTTTTGGAAAGTGTAGATTAGGTAAAACAAGATAAAATAAAAAAAAATCCTTCCAGTAGCACCTTAGAGACCAACTATGTTCGTTCTTGGTATGAGCTTTCGTGTGCATGCACACTTCTTCAGATACTTCTTCAGATGAAGAAGTGTGCATGCACACGAAAGCTCATACCAAGAACAAACTTAGTTGGTCTCTAAGGTGCTACTGGAAGGAATTTTTTTATTTTATTTTGTTTTGACTATTGCAGACCAACACGGCTACCTACCTGTAACTAGATTAAGTAAGTTCACCTTTACATGTAAATAATCAAATTTCTCACACTTCCCTACTCCTGGATGCCCCCTGGTTGTTCTGACTGAGCTCCCTGGTTGTCCTTTCCATTGGAGGACAGAGTTATGCATCCATGAGGCCTACCCTAAACACTCAAAGCTCCCTCAAGTGTGGAAGAGGACACTCCGCTTTTGTCAAATAAGATTCAACTACCAGTCTGGTAACCTTCTGTACGTGGAGTGAAAGCGAGGGACCATCTCGTCTTTCACCTCAAGCAGCAAAGTATCTTGGGCTCTCCTTGCTCTCATCCCATTTTTGAAGAAGAAGAAGAAGAAAGAAGAAGAAGAAGAAGAAGAAGAAGAAGAAGAAGAAGAAGAAGAAGAAGAGGAGGAGGAGTTTGGATTTGATATCCCGCTTTATCACTACCCGAAGGAGTCTCAAAGCGGCTAACATTCTCCTTTCCCTTCCTCCCCCACAACAAACACTCTGTGAGGTGAGTGGGGCTGAGAGACTTCAAAGAAAGTGTGACTAGCCCAAGGTCACCCAGCAGCTGCATGTGGAGGAGCGGGGACGCAAACCCGGTTCACCAGGTTACGAGTCCACCGCTCTTAACCATTACACCACACTGGCTCTCTCGAAATGCTCTTCCCAAAGATACCCACTTGACACTAACCTTAATGTTCCCCCCACCCACCCAGCATCAGGCAAATGTATATTTTATTGATTTTATTTTCCCAGGTCTTTAGAAACAACAATACAATGTGATTTTATTCTCCCCTCCCTCATCACTTGTCTTTACTCTTTTAATTCTGTTCACCATTCTTATTATATGCTTTCTTTAACCTTCTCGGGTTTTTTTTAATCCACTGCCAGCCTCCCTGAAAGCATTTTTGCTGCAGGAGAGACCATGGTGGAAAAGAGAAAAAATGGATACATGCATTAAATACAGAGAACCCCATAAGAAGAGGATTAGTTTTTTTTTCATTTTGATGCTGTGATGTGTTGGGAGCCAGTCCAAAGACGACAGGGCAGAAGCTGCGTGGGCTAATTAATTTGATCATCACAGAAGGAAGTCCAGATGATACATTTTGGACCTGCTGGAAGGGAAGGTACAGCATGAGCAAAAGTGTCCAGGTTGCAGCCATTGAGGCTGTGATGGATGCTTTTGCCTCAACTTCATCAGCATGGTGACAAAGGGAACACCTTGGCCTGGCACAGTGAGCAAGACAACAAATGGCAGGTGAAAGATACCTTTGGAGGCGAGCATTAAGGGAGCATTAAGGTACTTTTCCGTGCATAAGACTCCATTTTTTATTTTTTATTAATTTTTATTTTTATTAATATTTTGGGGGACTCCAATTTTAAAAAAAGGTCCGTATAGTTAAAGCTATGGTTTTCCCAGTAGTGATGTGTGGAAGAGAGAGCTGGACCATAAAGAAAGCTGATCACCAAAGAATTGATGCTTTTGAATTATGGTGCTGGAGGAGACTCTTTGTATTATTGTTTTTTTTAAATCTAAAGCAGTAGAGAAATGATTTCCATAAATAAAACAGAATAATGGTGAACACCAGAACTTATCTTTTCAAGTTAAGATTCTCATCACCTTTAGAAAGTGTGGGAAGACTTTGGGAAGGAGGCACAGTTTTCATTCCCTCTCTCCTCACATCTGTTTGTGGAATGATACGACAGCTCGGCGCATTATGTAAGTATGAACTAATTGTAGTTATGCAAAGAGCACTGCAATTATAATATCATACCACCATTAGTGTACTGCGTCATGCGCACATGCGATGTTTTCTGCACCCACATCCACCCAAATTCAGTTTCCAGCTCTGTGCATACAAAACTTGGGGATACATTGATCTTCTTTGAACTCCTGACCCATCCAAGAGGGCACCCATCTCCTACAGGGTCATCACAGACCCTCCAAATTTCTTTATTTTCTAGGGACAGGCCTGGATTTACAGGTTTCTGATTTGATCCCAGAATGTCCCACTTTTCCTTAGGTAAAGGTAAAGGGATCCCTGACCGTTAGGTCCAGTCACGGACGACTCTGGGGTTGCGGCGCTCATCTCGCTTTACTGGCCGAGGGAGCTGGCGTACAGCTTCCGGGTCATGTGGCCAGCATGACTAAGCCGCTTCTGGCGAACCAGAGCAGCAC
Organism: Lacerta viridis; assembly: GCA_900245905.1. Classification (NCBI taxonomy): domain Eukaryota; kingdom Metazoa; phylum Chordata; class Lepidosauria; order Squamata; family Lacertidae; genus Lacerta; species Lacerta viridis. Next base: position 161,427 of record OFHU01001952.1, read on the forward strand.
ACGGAAACGCCGTTTACCTTCCCGCCGGAGCAGTACCTATTTATCTACTTGCACTTTGACGTGCTTTCAAACTGCTAGGTTGGCAGGAGCAGGGACCGAAACGGGAGCTCACCCTGTCGCGGGGATTCAAACCGCCGACCTTCTGATCAGCAAGCCCTAGGCTCTGTGGTTTAACCCACAGCGCCACCCACATCCTTTTCCTTAGGACGTCCCTATTTTCACTGGGGTAATATTGGAGGGTATGGAGTAGGACATCCCTGTTTTCATTGGAGAAATTTTAAAGGGTATGGAATAGGATGTCCCAGTTTTCATAGGAGAAAGCCACTTCCGCCCATGAGCATGAGGTGGCGTTGCGGGCATCACAATCCGAGCACGTGTGCAGGGGCTGGTACACAGCCCCTGCGCAATTGGCTGGATTCCCGCCGCTCCCCCCCCGAAGGGCCGACCAATCCGGTCGGCTGAGGGGCGGGGCCGGCATCCTTTTAACTAGGAGACGGCGGGAATCCTTCCCCCTCTCCTTTCTCTGCCCCCAGCTGCATCGGTTCTCCTGCCCACCCACCCTTTAGGTTAGGTAATGACCTTGCTATGGACTGCGGTTGGTCGCCCCAGTTGGCTGGGGGGCCTGGTAGGACTTTTTCCCATTTGGGCTAGCCAAATCGGGTTTTTTCGCCTACCTCGTAGCAATTCGTCACAACTTTTGGTTTGGCGGTTAGGCATTGGATAACATCAATAGAGGTAAAAAGGGGAGGTAGCGCCATCACCTGCCCCTCATTGGAAGGGTATTCCGTTAAAGGTTTCCGGGGGCGTGGCCCTGTCCGAAGCCTAGGGAGGTTAGGGCCTAAGGCACGCCCCAACGGTGATCACAAGGGGAGTTCCACTTGATAAGCATCAGTGGGGCTACCCTTGGTGGTTAACCCTTCACGGACCTCCAACACCTGGGTTGGGGTCAGATATAGTGGTTAGGATCCAATGCCTAAAGCCAATACCGCTCAACATCTGTAACCAATAAAGTTGTGGCCTTTACGCCCATTAATTCGATACAATGTCTCACATGTCATTATTCAGTGGGAGGGAGGGACATTGCCACGCAACTGTTGGAGGGTATATTATGGCCTTCAGTAAAACAAAGCACCCCTATGGAAATTGGGCATTGCAATAAATGGGCTCTGGGCATAAAAAGAGTGCGCTGACTTAAGTTATGCATCTAGCCCAGTATTGCGCATCGAGGACCTCAAGTCACCCCCAATGAATTGACACAGGAGACATAATTTTGTTTGGGTTTTTGGCAATAATTTAGGCCACAACTTTATTTAAATACAAATTCGGTGAGTGGTTGCGTAGGCATTGGTTCAGACTACTGTCCTACCGGGACAGAGGCTGGCCTAGAACCAGCGATTGGGAGAATGCCGCTGAGGAGAGTTAAGGAGCGGGGGGCGTACACGCTACCCTCTCCCCATGGTCCCGGGGACTCGGCCACGGCCCTAACCCCTACCGGGGCTTCGGACAAAGCATAAGAGTCACTGGATTCCTTTAACAGAATTCCCAGTATCATCATGATTCTGGATGGGAATCGCCCAATCCAGCAATCCACACAGGAACCAATGCCTAACTGCCAACCTTACAAGTTGTGACAAGTTGCTACTGCAGTAGGCAAAACCAAATGGCAACAGCCAATCAGCCAGATGGACAAATTCCTACTGGGCCTCTGCCCCAAAAGCAGACGACCCCATGACAGGCAGTTGCAAGGTCAAGCGCAGAGGCCTAAGAAAAAGAGGGGGGGCGGGATGGGTGATCAGAAGCTCGAAGCCAAGAGAAAGATCACCCTGCATGCAGAGGAATATATAGGACGCTAAGCTGTCCATCACAAATTGCAACATCTAGCTTTGCCCAGCAACACCTCTCTGCTCTATAGCTGCTAAGGCCGGCTGCCGGCCCCACCCCCACAGGAAGAGATGTGTCTTGCCAGGTCCCGATCGCAACACGTGCTCTTACTCATGGTAGAACCCAATTTATCTGCACTGAGTGGGAATGGCTCTCTAGAGTTTCAAACAAGGCGTCTAGCCCGGACCCAACTGGGGACACCGGGGATTGAACCTGGGGCCTTTCTCGTGCAAAGCCAATGCTCCACCCCTGAGCTACGGCCCTTCTCCAAATCCTCTGTTTCTGCTTCCTTGTGCCAAGCGGGACCCCTCGCCTGCCGAACTCTAGTGCTCTGTGTGCTCAACAAGCACAAGATTTAGAGCAACAACCCAGAATCACAGCGTGAGCCTGTCATCCCCAGTTCAGAGCTTCAGAGAAAGAGAGAGAGCTAGGAGGCATCTCCCAACTGTAGTGATAGGAAGAGAAGACAAGGGAGCCCATGCTGGGCTATAATGTACTCTCACTAAGTCGCACAACAGGAGCTCGGAGAGTAACTTATCTCCTTTTGCTAGAGGATGGAGAGCTAGCCAGGAATTTGAGTTACATCAAATAATTTGACATACTTGTATCGGGGAAAAGTGATTCATGAAATCTGAATTTTTAATTCCAGGCCCGGAGACAATTTCTTTATTAACATGCCTTTTGAGATGGCTCAGTCGTTCCACACATTCCCACCCCCCCCCCATTTAAATTCCGAATCTTTTTTATAGGTCACTTCCTTTTTGCTAGCTAACCCAACCCCATTGTTCCCTGGGGTCCTAATCAATTACCACCCTGCTATATTGCATTTGATAGGAAGCTTGTGTGCCCAATTAATTCAAAGATGCATTAAAGTGAAAGGCTTCACAATTGAGATGAACGCATCTTCCTTTCTGTCATGTCTTGGGCTCGTGAATTAAATTTAAGGAAATGTTAACGGAATTGTCAATAGCGCATTGCAGAAAGGTCATAATGGGGCTGGCTTTAATAAATGGGATTTTTTTGTGTGTGTGTGCTCGTTATTTCTTTATTATATTAGAATGCATTTTCTCCTATTGTCTTCTGAAAGTGGATGAGAACAGTTTCCACCCATTAGCGTGTCTGTGGCGCTGTCATAATTGAAATCTTTGCTGCGCTACATCAAGCTTCGGTACCTTCTCAGCTAGCACTATAGAATTGGATTTCTACCCCCCCCTGCATCCCTCAGTCTGTGATTATAATTAAACAGTCCTTGCCTTTGACGATACGTCAGAGAGGTGAACTGTGTAGTGGTTAAGAGGCTCATTAGAATGATTTCAGTTGACACAGCCAAGATTTCTAATTCCACACTAAATACTTTACGGAGTTGAGATTTAAGCCACCTCTATGACTTAGAATCATAGAATCACAGGATTGTACAGTTGCAATGGGACCCCCAAGGTCCTCTAGTCTAACCCCCCTACAGTGCAGGAATCCCAGCTAAAACATCCATGTCATGACAGAGGGCCATTCAAACCTCTGCTTAAAACCCTCCAAGGACTTATATAGTAAAGGTAAAGGGACCCCTCACCATTAGGTCCAATCGTGTCCGACTCTGGGGTTGCGGCACTCATCTCGCATTACTGGCCAAGGGAGCCGGTGTACAGCTTCCAGGTCATGTGGCCAGCATGACTAAGCCACTTCTGGCGAACCAGAGCAGCGCATGGAAACACCATTTACCTTCCCGCCGGAGCGGTACCTATTTATCTACTTGCACTTTGACGTGCTTTCAAACTGCTAGGTGGGCAGGAGCTGGGACCGAGCAACGGGAGCTCACCCTGTCGGGGATTCGAACCACCGACCTTCTGATCAACAAGCCCTAGGCTCTGTGGTTTAACCCACAGTGCCCCCACTGCCCCCCAAGGACTTATATAGGCACTGGAAAATCCAGCAACAATTCCAGACCAGCGAGGTAAGCAAAGAGTGCCAATCACACCCAGCTCTGTGATGCACTGTAACTTTTCTGGCTAAATAGGGTTGGGGAAGTTATGGCCTTCCATATGTCATTGGACTACAACTCCCATCAACCCCAGTAAACATGGCCAAAGGTCAGGGATGGTTGCGGTTGTGGCGGCGGCGGCGGCAGCAGCCCATAGGGTGATTCAGGAAGGGCTGAGGCATGGGGAATAAAGCACAGTGCAGGCTTGGTGGTAGTGCCAAGCCAACACTCCTGGCACTATATCTGGCTTCTTGGAAAATGCCAGCTACGTCATACTGTTGGGAAACCCGGGACACAACCGTGCCCTGGCTGCAACACCACCTCAATCACTGCCGAGTTGTAGTCTGACAATACTTGGACGGCCACAGGATCCACATCAATGCTCTAAAAGACAACAACTTTCCTGACGTGCCCATCCTGCCATGTATTTTTCACTCTTTTAATCAACGCAATTAATTATATTTAATTTTAGCACAAACCTGGCGTTCTCCCAAGGGCTCGGAGCAGGAGTGTGTTAATTACAAATGCCCTAACAGCGTCAATTAAAACCCATCTTGCCTTATTTCACCCTTTGACAATTTGAATTAAAAGGATTCCATACCCATCTACATCGGGACTCTCAATTTTTTGGGGTCCCAAGCTCTAGTGTATGCACAAGAGGACAAGACCCAAAGATGCTCCAGTGCTCTGGCATGACTGAGCTGATTCACAGCAGAATGCCAGACCGAAAAAGGATTGTCCGGTGTTCTGGTGTTCTGGTGTGACCCTGCTGATTGACACCAGAGTGATCGTCTTTTGGTCCAGAGCGAAGGATTAAAAAAAGGAAACATTCTGGGATCCGGACAGAAGCCGGGATTGGCTCCTGTGATTCTGGGATGTCCCGCTTAAAATGGGACAGTTGAGAGGGATGGGATTCACGCTGCTCCTTGAAGATCTTTGGCTTTGAGCTTTAGCAAATCTCCAGGTGAAGTGAACCCCTGGAGAAGGCCTCTCTGCACACCGCTGTGATCCTGGTTCGCTTGGAAGATGGTAACCTTAAGAGGGAGTTTGTTTATCTTAAATGACATGATGGGAAAGCAGAAATTCCTAAGAGATGCAGGGCCCATGTCATTTACAGATCCTTGGCTCATTGTCAGCATCACCCTTGCCTAAAAGCAACTGGGAACAATTTCAGGTGTCTTCTGTGCTTTTTCTCCCACAATATCACTGAGTCCCTTGGGTGGCTGGTAGTCAGAGATGTCATTCTATGGAATTATTCCAGTCTCTGCTGGAAAAGGCACCACACAGCCTGCAATCCTGCAAGTAAGCATCTAACACTCTTCTTAGCAACATCTGCAAACCAGATCAGACAGCAGCAAATCGTATTATGGACATTACTGCTGATATGGCTAAGTGCAAACGTACAAACGTATCCACAATTATCTCCAAGATCACAGAACACAGCTTTGGAATGGGAACTTGAACTCGGATGCAGAATCCAGATTTTAAGAGCTGCTGCAGTGGCCAAAATGTATTATTCTCTAAAGCTGGAAAATCTCACGCTCACCAACATCCATTGAAATTTAGAGCGAGGTGTTGTTAGATTTAGCAGCTATTTTCAAAACTGCAGTTAAATGCGCAATGCAAGTGAGAAATAGCTAGATATATGGTCTATATTGGTAGCTATATATATGATCTATATATAGCGATATATATATATATATATATATGGTCTTAAAAATGGAAAGCGTAATGCTGGTGGTCAACAAAAGAGGTTTAAAGACTCTCTCAAGGCAAATCTTTAAAAAAATGTAGTATAAACACTGACAACTGGGAAACACTTGCCTGTGAGCACTCCAATTGGAGACAGCCTTTACCAAAGGTGTCATGGGTTTTGAAGACACTCGAACTCAAGACGCAAGGGAGAAACGTGCAAAGAGGAAAGCACACTTGGCAAACCCTCACCGTGATCAACTCCCGCCCGGAAACCTATGTCCCCATTGTGGAAGGATGTATGGATCCAGAATTGGCCTCCACAGTCACTTACGGACTCACTGTTAAAACCAGGTTCATGGAAGACAATCTTACCCGGCTACAAGTGATTGCCAAAGAAGAAGATTTCTAGAAGTTTGAAACCTAGTGTAATACTCTCCTACTGATGGACCATCAGCCCACAGCTCTCACCCCTCCTCCATTTTTATTTGTCATGCACAGTGTGTGTGTGTGTGTGGGGGGGGTGTTCACTGTGTTTGTACAAGGTTTTGTGCCTGCATGTTATATGTGTTAGGTATAATTGGTTTAATTCGCATAGAAATTGGAAAATGGCTGCGCGTATTAATGAAGATATAAAATGGAAAATGTGTATTGCTAACATTGGGGTTTTCCCACAGTAGTTTTCTAAGGGAGTCTAAGCCTTCTGGCCTTCTCGGTAGTGGCACCCGCCCTGTGGAACGCCTTCCCATCAGGGGTCAGAGAGATAAACAACTACCTGACATTTAGAAAATACCTGAAGGCAGCCCTGTTTAGGGAAGTTTTTAATCTGTGACTTTGTATTGTATTTTAATATTTGTTGGAAGCCGCCCAGAGTAGCCGGGGAGACCCAGCCAGATGGGTGGGTACAAATAATAAATTATCATCATCATCATCATCATCATCATCATCATCAGCTCCTTAATAGGCTAATCATTACTTGCTGATTGTTCTCTAGCTCTAAACTTAATGCAACCTTTGATCACGTGAAAAAGGTATTGAGTTGCAAATCCGCCAATTTGAAAGGTTTTATTTTATTTTTTGGTACATGTACAAAAGGGAAAAACACACACACACCAATAAATAACTTTTAGAAAGGGGTGAGATTAGGACAAGCACTGGCTCCTCCTCCTCCTTAAGCTTGGTGGCAGCAACATTGACAGGGGAAACAGGGACATTCCAGGATCAAATCAGAAGGCTGGGTGGCTTTTGCAATTCCAGGACTACCCCTGGAAAATCACGACACTTGGAGGGCATGTTAGTTGAATCTGACCCTGAGCTTATATGGACCTAGAATGATGCGACTCGGCCCATGAGCAGTTCCCCCGGCTAAATGCATGGGCTAATGTGCGTTATAAGAATGACTCACAAATGCACAATCCATTCCATAAGGTTTAATTCCTGAACATCAAGCAAAAATTCAGCAGGGGAAGTTTTCCACTCCCATGCCTAGAAAAGGGTGAATTTCTGCTTGTCACACTGCTGTGAAAGCTACAGGGACCTTGCCAGAAAAGTTGGCAATCCTACCCTGTCTAAATCACCGTTCAAGGAGAAGAACCGTGCATTTTCATTCACCCTGCCAGCTCCTTATCCTTTTCGGTCTGCCACCGTTGCTCCTGCAGACAGCTGCACATTCAGAAGCAGAGCTTTGCGGCTAAATGCTCAGCCTCTGGATCAAATGCCCCATTTGCCTTATGAGTGGGCTGGCCATTATCATACATTGCAACGAGACTCTTACTCTTGTAATTGCTGGTGTTTGCCCCACACAAGTACGTAGTGCTACCTCTAATCGCCGCCTGTTGACACTGGAATGACACCAGCCAACCGTCCGTTTTCTTTGGCAGAGGTAAGAGATTCACAAGAACTTTACTGAGCAGAACATACGATGTACGTACAGTTCCCTCGCAGGACGACATATGCTCAGGGAAACCCAAGTCGCCTGTTGAGGAGGGCTGGGAAAACCAAGAAGTGGCTTACTTCCACTCGGAAGACGGGATGTACACTTTCTGCATGGGTTGTCAACACCTGGAGAGAGAGGGAGAGACTTCTTCACGCTTGGAAGCTCCTGTATTCAAATTTGCTTATCAGTGTAATAAAAAGGAGCATATTCACTACCTTGATGACTGGGAAATGTTTTACTGGAAACAAATAAAACCAGACAATCACAGCGTAAAATGGCCTCGTACAATTTCGTTCTCTGGTATTGCATATTTGTATTTTTATGGCATGACTACAATTAGGCAGTTATTTTTGCTTCAAGAGACACCGGGTGGTTGCGGGAGGGGAGCTGATAGCATATACCATCCATGCGAAAAAGAAGAAATCTCTTCAGAGTCCCAGCTGCCACTGAAATCTGAAATCCCGTACACTGAAAGATGGCTTTGGGTAAGAGAGAGATATGTCTCCTCTCCTTGTCAAGTAAATGCTAACAGAAGAGATCCCTTAAGGCAGGAGACTTTAGCCTTTCAGACAAAGGGCCCACTCACCTTTTGCCTTAACTTGACACCCAGGGTTATTTCCTCCTCCTTTCGGTCTTCTTCTAGCCTCCCTTCCCCCAGTTCCATTCTTCTCTTAATCTCCATTTCTTGCCTCCTCCTCCAAAAACGAGGAGTATAAAATGATTATGCCAACCATAGGCGCCAACTATGCGGGGCCCTGGGTTCCCAGGAACCCACAAATATCAAATGAAGGGGCCCGGCACCCCAAGGTTCCATTTGTTGGTGTGTGCATGTCCCACAGAGTGTGTTAATAACATCAGTACGCTGACATCATGCACGTACGTTGCGGGGTGTACCAATTCTGGGCTGCATCAATAGGAGTATAGCATCTAGATCAAGGGAAGTAATAGTACCACTATATTCTGCTCTGGTCAGACCTCACCTGGAATACTGTGTCCAGTTCTGGGCACCACAGTTCAAGAAGGATACTGACAAGCTGGAACGTGTCCAGAGGAGGGCAACCAAAATGGTCAAAGGCCTGGAAACGATGCCTTATGAGGAACGGCTTAGGGAGCTGGGTATGTTTAGCCTGGAGAAGAGAAGGTTAAGGGGTGATATGATAGCCATGTTCAAATATATAAAAGGATGTCATATAGAGGAGGGAGAAAGGTTGTTTTCTGCTGCTCCAGAGAAGCAGACACGGAGCAATGGATTCAAACTACAAGAAAGAAGATTCCACCTAAACATTAGGAAGAACTTCCTGACAGTAAGAGCTGTTCGACAGTGGAATTTGCTGCCAAGGAGTGTGGTGGAGTCTCCTTCTTTGGAGGTCTTTAAGCAGAGGCTTGACAGCCATCTGTCAGGAATGCTTTGATGGTGTTTCCTGCTTGGCAGGGGGTTGGACTGGATGGCCCTTGTGGTCTCTTCCAACTCTATGATTCTATGATTCTAATGTCACACACATATGTGCGCACGTCATGGTGATGTTGGTGCACTCTGGGCACCCATTGTCATGAGGGGGGGGGGTAATGCACCTGATTCCAACAGTAGGTCTTAGGAAATCCTCCCCAGTCCCCATCTGGGTGCTCCAATTCACCCACTGAGAAAGTTTGCCAGGTTCCCCTCCACCCCATAACACTTCACATTCACACAAATCCACTTTCTCACAGAGGAAAACAAAGCACACCACACTTACTGCAGGCGTCACAACTTCAAACTCAGTCTGGAGTTAATACCATGCACTGATGAAGTAAACACACCGATGACAGAGTAGCCAGATAGCACAGGCAGGCGAAACTCCTACACCTTCCAGCAGTTGTCATGGGCAGGTGAGACAATCCTCCGTTCTACACAACTTTTAAGGAGATGGGGTCCTTCCTTGTATCTGGCCACTGTCTTCACAAATGACAACTAAAGCCTGTCATTGTTCAAGTGCTTGGTCTTGATGAACCTTGTAAATATCACAGATACAGGTGAAACTCGAAAAATTAGAATATCGTGGAAAAGTCCATTTATGTAAGCAATTGTTTTCATTAGCTACTGGAGTTTAATATATGAGATAGACTCATGACATGCAAAGCGAGATATGTCAAGCCTTTGCTTGTTATAATTGTGATGATTATGGCGTACAGCTGATGAAAACCCCAAAGTTGAAATTGTTAATTTGGGGTTCTCATCAGCTGTACGCCATAATCATCACAATTATAACAAATAAAGGCTTGACATATCTCGCTTTGCATGTCATGAGTCTATCTCATATATTAGTTTCACCTTTTAAGTTGAATTACTGAAAGAAACGAACCTTTCCACGATATTCTAATTTTTTGAGTTTCACCTGTATATTCTTCCATGCTCAACAAAGGATCTGATTCTAGCTTCAGATCCCTGTTGGTGGTACTCAGCTAGATGAAAGATTTCTGGCACTAGTCAATTGCATATTGCACCTGCAACTGATCAGGTTATTTTGGCCCTTGAAGCAGAACATCCCAGGAGTGCCTTTCTCCCTCCCTGGCAGTAAATCTATGATGATGATGATGATGATGATGCTAACAATTAGCTGCTCTTTCGTGACACTTACAAACCAGCTGCCTGAGGTAGCTGCCCCGGAATTTAGGCATGGATTAAGCAAGGACTCAAGTTCACAGCTGTTTTATATAAGGACCCACCGTACGCTCTGAAGGTATACAATGCAGCAAGTTTTCTGAAGCTAAGCAGGGTTGAGTCTGGACAGCGTCTGGATGAATCGGAACCTCAGAATCCCGAGTGAACTCCAATATGGCAGAAAGGCAAGATATGGATAAAATAAATTTGCACGCTTGCAGATTGTGGGACAGGTTCCACAAATTCGTGAACATGTGGAACAACTTCCGCATCTGCAACGAAACACCGTCTCTCTCCATGCCCAGTGCCTTTCCCAAAACTGTTCCAGAGTGTCAGGAAAACCCCCCAAACAGATCAGGGGGATATGGAACACACACAAGGGGAGGGGAGTCCATTTGTGCAACTGGTGGTTGTTCTGTGCATGCAAGGAATTAGTGGGGAAACTCTGTGCAAAATTTCCCAGAAAGACTTTCCCTAGGGAAAACAAAATAAATAATAATAATAATAATCTTTCCAGTAGCACCTTAGAGACCAACTAAGTTTGTTCTTGGTATGAGCTTTCGTGGGCTCATACCAAGAACAAACTTAGTTGGTCTCTAAGGTGCTACTGCAAAGGATTTTTTTATTTTGTTTTGACTATGGCAGACCAACACGGCTACCTACCTGTAACTTTCCCTAGGGATTTTAGTATGAATCCCATGATTTCATGACGATTGCCCATCACAGTCTGATGCCAGGACCCAACAGGACCTCTTTCTCCACCAGTCCAAGTCCTCTAAGCTACTGCTCATCTCCGCTCTTAACACCTTCCATTGAGCTGGGTTTCCCTTCCTTGCTCTCCGGACTGGGCTGGGTTTCCCTTCCTTGCTCTCCGAATAATCAACAAAACTAGTTTGTTTAAACTGAAGGGTTCTGCCACTGCAAAATATTTAAGGAACACAACGCCATGCTCTTGAGAACGAATACTGAAGCCAAAGAAAGATAGAGTTTGGTTGCCCTTTCCTGAAGATGGATCAGTTTTCCAGCGTCGGGGGAAATGGTTAAACGAGATGCATCCATAGTTCCCACTGATTATGGGGTTTATTTGGAATCTTTATCCCTTCACAGTTCTTGAGGATTAGAGCCAGAAACTCATTCATTCTGAATCCCATCCTTGGCAATATTCTGAAGCCAATTTTGCCTCCTCGGCTTGGTTAGAAAACACTGGATTTGAGATCACGCCACAGGATTTATTTGCAAGCAGAAATAAATCTTGGTTTATTTATTTATATTCCTAAAGCCATCTGTATTCAAAATCACTCATTATTGTAACAACTTTTTTCTTTTTTCTTTCTCCTTTTCCTTCTTTCCTTTTTTTTTTTTTTTAAAGCCATCACATGAAATGGCTGGAAGACTGTGGAAATATGGATTCAATCAGCAGCCCCTGGCTATTTTCTTTCTGCTTCAGTTATGAAAGGAGATGAGGTGTTTAAATTACTAGATTTCACATGTGGAACAAATAAGTCTGAAGGAAATAGCATCTGACTCCATCCAAGTTTGAATTACAAATTATTCTAGGACCCACTAGAGAAAGAGAGCAGTGGGGGAGACTAGAGAGAGAAAACACATTTGGGGAGATTCTTTGTCAAACAAAACAGCTTTTCAATCACTTTGTGGGCCCAATTTCTTCCTTATGTTGCATTAGCCAAGCAATGCAAAGGCTCAGGGGCTCTTGTTGATACCACACTCGATGACTACTTATATTATGTGGTGATGTATTTATCTGGCAATAAACATATCATGATGTTGGGGATCTTTCTTTGTAAGGGGGGGGGAGAAACGGTTGTGTTGCCAAATGCAAGGTGGTTCTTTTAAAAAGAGATTCAGAAGTAGTACAAACACAAGTGAGTGAGAAGATTGAAGATTTTATTCTAAACAGCCAGCAATACATACATTACCAAGCAAGCACTTCAGTCTGCCACCTGGAAGCCCTCAAGAAGTGGCAAAGTGACCCACCCCCCAGTAGCCTCAGGTTGCATGGCCCCACGGCCATCAGTCCGTGCACAAGCTTCTCCCTCTCTATGCCCAAAACCATCTGATTTATAGATAGTTAGATAGCTTTATAGATAGATAGTTAGATAGAAGATAGGCATGCCTGGCGTGAACTGGTCCATGGGGTCACAAAGAGTCAGACACGACTGAACGACTGAACAACAAGATAGCTAGTCCAAATGGCTTGCCTGACTGGCTGTGTGCAGATTGTTTATTAGCCACCCTCTCCCAATGCCTTACTTCAGGGGTGCCCAAACTTATTTCTGAAGTGAAAATGCGTGAGGGCCGACCAATGTTGTCGAGCTTTTTTAAGGATTGAAGTTTTCATCATCATCAAAATTTTATTTGGCCGTCAGTCAGAAAACGAGGATTTGTCCATACAAAAATTAAAACAACTAAGCATCTAAAGGAACATGACACTTAAGCCAGCAATAAAAGTAGATTATACATTTAGACCCATGTCAATGCTGTCAATTTTAACCTTACGGCGCTTAAGGGCCAAAAAAAGGAATTTGGCCACCAAGGATGCTGTTGGTCCAGTAAAGTTATTCAGCAAAAACAAAACCTGTTTTTCTCTGTCTACAGGACTAGGTTGGGATAGCAGTGGAGCTATAAATTTTTGTCTAAGGTCTACATAAAATGGGCAGATCAGAAGAATATGTTCAGTTGACTCAACCACTCCCAAGGCACAGGGACAAAATCTCTGGGCATATGGGACTCCCCTGTACCTTCCCAACAAAACCGCCGATTCCAGCACATTTAACCTGGCAGCTGTGAAAAGCCTACGGTACTCCACGTAGTGGATTTCCGCCAGATAAGGGGCTGGTGAAATCTGAAATATCTGGTCCCCCCAAAACATCCCAGGTTTCACAAGAGCAGTGTCCTCTTGTCTTGCAATGTCCCTCAATCTTTGAGAGATCACAGCTCTAGCTTGACTGAATGTCATAGATTCCAGGTAAAGATGCGACAATCTGCAAGCCTGTACTTCATTTATAATCTCCTTTTCCCACAATGATTGGAAGTCAGGATTGAAGTTTTAGGACTGGAGTTTTTTAGTTTGGGGTTTTAATCCAGGATATACTGCCACAGGGGATGGATTAAATCGACCGGTGAGCTGGATTGGGCCCCCGAAACGGACTTTGGGCATGCCTGCCTTAATTTCTCCAAACAATGTCCAACATCAAAGAAGGTACTCATCACTATCTCTTCCTTCCAACAGATTAGGACATTAAAGGCTGTTCTCAGCCATCAAATAGCGTAACAAAAGATAGGGAAAAGGAAGGAACAGGGGGCAGGAAACCGAGTTAGATCACAAACTCCTCAAAATGCAAATATCTTCCGGATAGATTGCCCATACAAAGATAAAGGATGGACTGTTCTCCTACTGTGCCTGTAGGAAAGACTCACCTGATCAAATGTCTAAGGGACGGTATCTTTAGACATGTCTCTATTTTTGTATGTTTTCAAAAGTTATTGGGAGTCAATATATAATGAGTTAAAAAAGATGTTACAATATGCGTTCCCAAAGGTACCAGAAACTTTTTTTGTTGGGGTTAATAGGGAATGAAATTGCCAGGAAAGATCAAAGATTATTCTTATATGCCACCACCACAGCCAGAATTTTACTGGCACAAAAATGGAAATCCGCTGAATTACCAACAATTGAGGACTGGAGAATAAAATTATTAGAATATCTAGAATTAGCAAAAATGACTGGGAGAATTAGAAATCAAAGTGACAAAAAGGTTCAATCAGATTGGAGCAAATTTATTGAATATCTGAGAAAACATTGTAAAGATACGAAAACATTAACAGGTTTTGATGCAATACTTGCAATATAACAATAGAGTATAAAATGGATAATAATTTAATTTTGGGAATGAAATGTGATTTGGGAAAGCGAAAGAATGAAGGGAAGGAACAAAACCAAAGATGGAAGGGAGGGAAGTCACAATGCTCGGCAGAGTTTCTGTATTTTTATTTGATGTATATTTGGTCTTTATATTTATTATTATTATTATTATTATTATTATTATTATTATTATTATTTTATGTTTATTTCTTTATGTGTATCTTCTTTATGTTATGCTGAAAACTAAATAAAAATAGAAGTAAAGTGCTGAAAAAAATATTTGTGTTTGTTTTCTGTACAGTGAGTCCAGATAGTTCTCCCATCTAGCTTCCTCACATGCTCTGAAGCTTAACATAATGCAAATTTGTCTCACGGCAGTGGAGAAGTACAGCTGAACTGTTGCAGCCACATGGGCAACAGTGCCATTGAGGCTGGACCGGCAGGTGCCAGGAGGTCTTCTTCCTTTGCCTTAGAAACCTGTAGGCTTGGAGAAAGAAGTCTGCTCGGAGGTTGTCTCTCTTCTGGCATCAAGATCGGAAAAGCTGTTCCCTCTGGTGCAATGCAGCTTCCATGTCAAACGGTGCCAAGAGCATTCTGCAGAGAAGCAGCAAAAAAACTGAATGCAGCCGCCAAGTAACACTATCATCCCCCCCCCCTTACTAATTGACCTTGTCAAGATAATTATTGCAGATTGTAAGATGCTGGCAGGTTGGGTGGAATTTTCCATGGTTCAGCGTATTACTCGCTTTAGAACAGTCTGCTGTATTAAGTGGAAAGCACACTTGGGCTGTTTCTAAAGACAAACGCCTTCGTTTGAATGGGATGGGTTTTAACGGCGCAGTAAGCTGACATGTTCACAGCCCACGGCTGCCCCCTTTGACTGCCATTGGCTGGACTGCTCTGATGTCACACTGATGCAGGGCAATGTTGTCAGCATCCACTTTGCGCAAACAGGTTGCAGGTAACAGAGTGACGAATATTTTTTAAAAACCACACATCTGAGTGCCCTTGGAACTTCTCCCTCTGGTTTCCCACCATTTCTCACAGAGCTCCAGCTGCTGATTCCTTTGCTCTTGCAAGTTCTCTGCCCGCATTTGCCGCTTTTGCCCATGTCAGTGACTTCAGCGCTCCAATATCACAGTGCAGCCTGGCAGGGAGAGGTGGCATGCCCCGTCCCCTTTGACTGCCATTGGCTGGACTGCTCTAATGTCACACTGATGCAGGGCCAGGGCCGGATTTTGGTTTGATGAGGCCCTAAGCTACTGAAGTTAATGGGGGCCTTTCTATGTCCAGCTGTCCTTTGTCAACAACAAATTGCCACTGTCTTTGTGTTGAATATATGCTATATGGTAATTTATGGACCTAATTGGTATCTAAAGCCATTTGCACATAACAAAATATGTACGGTCATACCTAGGGTTATGTACGCTCCGGGTTGCGTACTTTTCGGGTTACGAACTCCGCTAACCTGGAAACGCAACCCAGCGCGCGCATGATTTGTGCATGCGCAAAGCGTTTTTCGCGGGTTTTTTCATTTTTTTCTGGATTTTGGGGGGGGGTGGTGGTCTGTGCATGCACAGAACGAATTGTTCAGGTTACGTCCTTTTCAGATTACGTACTGTAACCCGCAACAGATTAAGAACGTAACCCAGGGTACCACTGTATTTTATTAAAGTAATTGTTGAACTGAAATACAATTAAGAACTAGTATATTAATAGTGAAATACAATTAAGAAGTATATACCAGTCAGTCCATGCAGAATGTAGGCACCCTAAATATAGAAATGAGCAAACCAGTGATATTTTAGGGACCGGGCTAGCAGGCAGGGCCCATTACTTACATCAGGCTTCCTCAACCTCAACCCTCCAGGTGTTTTGAGACTACAGTTGCCAACATCCCTGGCCACTGGTCCTGCTAGCTAGGGATCATGGGACTTGTAGGCCAAACGCATCTGGTTGAGGAAGCCTGACTTACATCATAGGAACCTACACAACACAAAACACTGTTGCAATATGTAGGTTTTATTTTATTTGTTTTTTATTTTATATTTTGGAAATGTACATCCAGTTTTTTTCCCTTAATTTTTTTTTTGAGGGGCCCCAAGAGAGTGGGACCCAAAGCTAGAGCTTGTTTAGCTTATATGTAAATCTGGCACTGTGCAGGACTTGGGCTTGGGCTTGGAAAAGTTTGCCAGGAATGTGTTGGGAACTGAATTCCACAATGGCCCATGAAAGGATCAGAAAGGCAGGGTATAAATATTTAAGGTGCTGGTTACGCACAGCTCTAACACATATTAGAACCCAGGGGTGCCAACTTGAATAAAATATTGGGGGCTCAAGTAAGCCCCGCCCTGCCTAATTGATCGCACTATTTGAATGCCAATGTCTATCAACTTTGGGGGGCCCTGGCCCCTCAGATATTTTATGGGGGGCCCTAAAGGGACCTCAGCCCCTAGGAGTTGGCTCCTATACATAACATTGTACAGTTGGAAGGGACTCGGAGCGTCATCTAGTCGAACTCCCTGCAATGCAAAGTGGTGCTTGAACCCACGAACTTGAGATTAAGAATCTCATGCTTTACCAGCTGCACTATAGGAAAACAGAAACACAGGAAGCTGACTTACACGGAATCAGAGTGTTGGTCCATCTGGTTCAGTATTGTCCCCACTGGCAAGCAGTAGCTCTCCAGGGCTTCAGACAGCAGTCTGCCAGCCGTTCATGAAGAAGAAGAAGAAGAAGAAGAAGAAGAAGAAGAAGGAGGAGGAGGAGAGGAGAGGAGGAGGAGGAGGAGGAGGAGGAGGAGGAGAGTTTGGATTTGATATCCCGCTTTATCACTACCCGAAGGAGTCTCAAAGCGGCTAACATTCTCCTTTCCCTTCCTCCCCCACAACAAACACTCTGTGAGGTGAGTGGGGCTGAGAAGACTTCAGAGAAGTGTGACTAGCCCAAGGTCACCCAGCAAGCTGCATGTGGAGGAGCGGAGACGCGAACCCGGTTCACCAGATTACGAGTCTACTGGTTAAAAATGCTGAGCATTGAACCTGGAGTCTCCTGCATGCTCATCCACTGAGCTACAACCCTTCTCCAAACAACAGGATTCAAACCAGGAATTTCCTGATTAACAGACCGATCTCTACAAGTACAATCCTATATGTATCAACTCAGAAGTAAGGCCCATTAAATTCAATGATTCTTACTCCCAGGTACATAGCACTGCAGTGATCCCAACAGCAGCCTTACTCACTGAAAAACCCATGGATGCTATGGGACGAATGGCAGATAAGTAGACATTTATTGCGCTAGAAAGGCCCCCGAACCACTCCTCTTTTGCTTTAGCCCAACAAAGTCAAAGTGATGGCTTTGCATTTGCATGAATCACTGGCTAATCTGTCTTGCAGCATTTTATATTGATCGATTGGTCTGCTTCCCTGGTTTAGACGATGCCCTAAAAGGAAGGGGGGGGGGAGTCATCTCGAGGGACGGCGTGCCAGAACATCACTGCAGGGTGTTCGGCAGTAGCCTCCTGCAAATTCGAGCCATTAACATGACAGCACATCTGATCTCGACAGGGCAGAGCTGCTGTCATCTCTTGCTCCTGTCTCCCCACCTGGGAACGGCTGCTTTTAAATGGCAGCAGCCTATGCCTGGCGCATTGGGGGATTGAAAAGCTTAGCAGGCCGTGCTCTTCGCAGAGGCTCCAGAAATCTAAGTGCTGCGACTAAAATAGAACGGGGAGATAAATTGCGTGGCTTTGGCCAAATGGCACATGCCTTTAATTCCAAATATGAGCTGCTGAAACTTGCCGATGTCGTTAGTTTAGAGCGGAAACAGGGTGTACATCACGGCCAATGTTGAAGATTAAGTCAATTCAACGTGGGAACATCTACCGGACTTGAAGCAGCATTAAGGAAAAATTGGGCCAGAGTGGTGGAACCTCACATGCGGGAATTCTATACTGCAGCAGTTAGAAACTACTGAGCCAACACCCACCTCCTCCCGTAGTTGCCAACCCAGCAGGTTTACTTTATTATTTATTATTACATTTATTTTTGAATCAATTTTTTATCCATTCCTCCCCCCTGCCCAACATAAAATACAACAGAGGTCAAACTAATCTAACAGAAAGGATCTACGATTCTCTGGTTCTTTGAAAACTGGGTGGGGCAATGAATGCAGGTTTTACCTTTCTTCTGTAGTCTGCCTTCTACATCTACACTCATCCCTCCATGTCCTCTATCCAAGAAGCATGAGAAGAGTTCAAGGATGCATTCCAGTCAGGCAAAAATGCTTAAGGAGGTTATGAAGCAATGTCTGGTGAGGGGTGTGGCTGGAAGACAGAGAATGTGTGCCCTGGAGAGAATCCCAAGTGCCAGACAGAGAGGCCTGGAGGTCCACATTTGCTGCCCTGGACGTGAGGTTCCCCCTGTTGTTAAAAAAACCAAAAACAAATATTACCAGACACCACAAGCTACCAAGGAAGCAGGTCCTGGGTACACACTGTGCCTCTGGGATTGCCACTGCTTAGATAATTGGTGCATGTGTAATAATATGTTGTTGTTGTTGTTTAGTCGTTTAGTCGTGTCCGACTCTTCGTGACCCCATGGACCAGAGCATGCCAGGCACTCCTGTCTTCCACTGCCTCCCGCAGTTTGGTCAGACTCATGTTGGTAGCTTTGAGAACACTGTCCAACCATCTCATCCTCTGTCGTCCCCTTCTCCTTGTGCCCTCCATCTTTCCCAACATCAGGGTCTTTTCCAGGGAGTCTTCTCTTCTCATGAGGTGGCCAAAGTATTGGAGCCTCAGCTTCAGGATCTGTCCTTCCAGTGAGCACTCAGGGCTGATTTCCTTCAGAATGGATAGGTTTGATCTTCTTGCAGTCCATGGGACTCTCAAGAGTCTCCTCCAGCACCATAATTCAAAAGCATCAATTCTTCGGCGATCAGCCTTCTTTATGGTCCAGCTCTCACTTCCATACATCACTACTGGGAAAACCATAGCTTTAACTATACGGACCTTTGTTGGCAAGGTGATGTCTCTGCTTTTTAAGATGCTGTCTAGGTTTGTCATTGCTTTCCTCCCAAGAAGCAGGCGTCTTTTAATTTCATGACTGCTGTCACCATCTGCAGTGATCATGCAACCCAGGAAAGTAAAATCTATTTCCCCCCAAAACAGACCTTTAGATCCTTGCTGTAAGGATTGCCTTTCCACATTAAAACCTCCCCTGACCATTACAACTTGAAATGGGAGCCCTACCACCCTGGGATTTAAAAAACAAAAACAAAACAGGAGCACGCTGAGACCAGTAGCTGTTGACAACAAGAGTGGCCAGCAGACCTTCTGGCAAGTGTCGCTTGGGTCTTTCCCATCCAAAGGAGCCCTCCAGCAAAATTACTTCCGGCCAGAGATGGAGAGTTTTCACACGTGATATCCTGCCACTTGAAAAAAAAACCAGGGTGGGGGGATTATGCTTACTCATGTTAGGAAACCGATATACAGTGGACGCTCGGGTTGCGAATGCGTGCGCACGGGTTGCGATTCTGTGCTTCTGTACATGCGCAAAGTGTGATTTAGTGCTTCTGCGCATGCGCGAGTGCCGAAACCCAGAAGTAACCCTTTCCGGAAACGCGCAACCTGAAGCGGCCGTAACCAGAGGTATGACTGTATATGCGCCAAGTTCGCTGTGGTGCAGGTTAATGTGTTAATTTACCTAAGTATTTTTAACCCTTGCTTCCTGACCCGGGACTTGGTGGTTGCATGAGGGTGGTTTGAGAAAGCAGCCTTTCTTAAGAGATACACACGGACGTCTTTAAAGCTTTGAGATGCACGATCTATTTAAGGAAAAGCAATACTGGAAGCAACCCTGCGGTAAAATAGTAAAAAGATTTAGCAGCCCTGGCAGCCCAAGATATACACAAGGCAGTAAAATATTACACCTCCTCTAGGACTCAGCATAACCAAAGGGCGGGAAATAAATAAACCCTTGACAAGAGGTTGAATATGAAAGTCAAATGACTTAGCAATAAAAATGCCCCAGTACCTTTCCGTAGCCCAGATTCTGCCCACCCCATCTGAATCCTGCCTGTTATTGAGCATGCAAGACGGTCCCCTTTCCCCTTCCCTTCAGTGTCTATTGGGTCGTTCTGCTGCATAGTTGACATTTTAATGGCGTTGTAACATTCTCATGCCTGAGATCAAGTTCCTTCAAAATGAACTCCGGGCAGCGGCTGGAATGAGAGTTCTCCGGTGCAAAAAGGTGCAATTATAACTTTACAGGAGCCTGAAAAATTGCTGCAGGATATTCCCAGCAGGAATTAGGTGACCAGCGGTGACCAAGCAGCGGCACGGATTGCCAGATTCGGAAAGCTATTAAAATATCGAAGCGCCACTTAGCACAGAAAGAAAATCCGGCCCGTCTGCTTTCCTGCAATTCTTAAATAACCACTCTGCATTTAAATTGAGATTCTTTAAAGGTCTTTGTGAGTCCTAAAAAAAATAAAAAAATAGTATATAGTAGCTCTGAATGAAGACCGGGGGCTGATATGACCAGAGACCCATCTCAGTGTCAGCAAGTGAAGATGTTGAAATGCTAAGAAGAGCTCTTGACACTGGAGAGGGTTTTTTGTGGTTTAGTCAGGAGAGGGTCTAACTAACTGGCAGAGGCACACAGGGTGTTCATGCTGCTGCATAAATGCGACCGGATAAATGCTCCACTTGACAATCATTGTCCACAGACTTGAGATGTTACTTGTTACAGAGTTCTTACTTAGACATAAGAAGACATCTGAAGGCAGCACTGTTTAGGGAAGCTTTTAATTTTTGACGGACTATTGTATTTTAATATTTTGTTGGAAGCCGCCCAGAGTGGCCAAATGGGCGGGGTAGAAATAAATAATATAAAATTATTATTATTATTATTATTATTATTATTATTATTATTATTATTATTATTTCCAGGCTAGGGATGGAGAGGAAATTCTCACTTCCTAAAACAGCATGTGAACCAGGAGCACAGCCATCCATTGAAATGTGCACTTCTCTGAATTTTTCAGCATTCTTCAGCCAAGCACTGTATGCAGAAGGGCATATACTAGGATAAAGTGTGCATATATTATGGGGGGGGCATTCATTGTATTAGGGAAAATCACTTTCAAAAATATGTATAGTGGGCAAAATTGCATTAAAAATGTGCATATTAGGAGAAATTCGCTCTGGGGAATTTTCACAGCGACTTTTAAAAAATAATAATAATCACAAACTGATGTGGAAATGGAAAGAACTACGTAGATACATTACATAATTTTATTTGTATGCTGCCTTTCCATAGTTCAAACCATGCTCAAGGTGGCTTACAATGGGGACACACAGACACGAAATCAAAACATAACGAAAGTAGTCATAAACAATAAATAAAAGATAAGAAATACACAACCAAACGGAATGATTTCTGAATAAATCATAAGATCTAAAATAAAGATACAGAATGAATAGTATAGATAACAGCAACAACCCCCTCCAACAAAGCCCCCTAACTTATCTTAAAGACCATTGTAAACAGTTAAAATCGTTAGTAAGATTGGAATAACACTTGTAGTTTAATGGTGAATTTGGGGCACAGTGGAGAGGTAAAAGATTTTGGATTATCATGAAAGATGCAGGAGGAAACGATTAACAATAGGACCCACAAGGGGGAGGTTGGAAGTCCAGGAGATTCTTTGGAATCTTGTTTTTATGTTGGATATGTGATTGTAAAATTTTAATCTGAAAAACCAAATAAACAATTATTATTTTTTAAATTGTCGTAACCTGCCCTGGGACCTGTTGGTGAATGGTGGGCAATAGAATTTGCAGCAGTTCAATAGTATAAAGGGACCCCTGACCATTAGGTCCAGTCGTGTCCAACTCTGGGGTTGCGGCGCTCATCTCGCGTTACTGGCCGAGGGAGCCAGCGTACAGCTTCTGGGTCATGTGGCCAGCATGACTAAGCCACTTCTGGCGAACCAGAGCAGTGCACGGAAACGCCGTTTACCTTCCCACCAGAGCGGTACCTATTTATCTACTTGCGCTTTGACGTGCTTTCGAACTGCTAAGTTGGCAGGAACTGGGACTGAGCAACGGGAGTCACCCCGTTGCAGGGATTCGAACTGCCAGCCTTCTGATCAACAAGCCCTAGGCTCTGTGGTTTAACCCAAAGTGCCACCTGCATGGGCAATAGAATTTGCAACAGTTCAATAGTATAACAATGACAACACCCCCCCACCCCATTTTACAATTTTAGTCTTATGCCTGGCCTTCTGACCCATAAACAAAGGTTTCCTCTATTTTTGTTGTTTAAAGTGTGAAACAAATTCCAGTTGCAATGATTTTTAACTCCAGGACAAGGCCCTGTTTCGTTTATTCTTCCTCAGCTGAGTCCTTGCAACCTTTCTATTTGATTACCTGAATTCTCCAAGGACTTCCAATGTGGGCGCCACTACCAAGAAGGCCCTCCACCTGGTTCCCTGTAGATTCACTTCTCGCAGTGAGGGAACCGCCAGAAGGCCCTCAGAGCTGGACCTCAGTGTCCGGGCTGAACGATGGGGGTGGAGATGCTCCTTCAGGTATACAGGACCAAGGCCATTTAGGGCTTTAAAGGTCAGCACCAACACTTTGAATTGTGCTCAGAAACGTACTGGGAGCCAATGTAGATCTCTCAGGAGCAATGTTATTTGGTCTCAGCGGCCATAGAACACCATCATTGCCTCTGGCAGCTTAGGTCTGCTCTGGTGTGTTTGTTTGTTTTTAAATGTGCCCTATCCATGAGGCGAAGGGGATTTGCTCCCTGTCTTTCCCAGACAAATGCATCCAGCATTTGGATGTTCCTTTTCACCTCATGGCATGGGAGAGTATTTGCTTTGCTTGTTAAGCAGGGCCAGGAATCTTCAGTATGCAAGGGTGTGCAGGAGGACCATTTTATTATTCTCCACAGATGATGAAATAATACATTAGCAAGGACTGGCAGGAGGGATGTCCCTCATTATTACTTCTGATTTATCTCCACCGGCCTCTAACGCCGCTTTGTCGTGACTGAGCAAGCATGTTCGTCTGCAGTCATGATGAGCGGGAAGTGGGCTTCCCTTCCCTCCTGGAAAGCCTCCAGTCCTCCTCTCATCTCAAATGAAAGGGCAATCCCACAGAAACGCCGAGACTTGGAAGCCTGCCACACGCGACTGTAGAGTCAGTTTGATTTTACCAGCAGCAATGAAGAGGGACATTGCCTAGCAGAGACAAGCAGAGGCCTACCAAAATGGTGGGCTTCTCTTTTGCTCCTCAGACATCCTCTACAACAGGCTCCCTCAACCTCGCCCCTCCAGATGTTTTGAAACTACTATTCCCATCATCAGAAAAGCAATGACAAACCTAGACAGCATCTTAAAAAGCAAAGACATCACCTTGCCAACAAAGGTCTGTATAGTTAAAGCTATGGTGAGAGCTGGACCATAAAGAAGGCTGATTGCCGAAGAATTGATGCTTTTGAATTATGGTGCTGGAGGAGACTCTTGAGAGTCCCATGGACTGCAAGAAGATCAAACCTATCCATTCTTAAAGAAATCAGCCCTGAGTGCTCACTAGAAGGACAGATCCTGAAGTTGAGGCTCCAGTACTTTGGCCACCTCATGAGAAGAGAAGACTCCCTAGAAAAGACCCTGATGTTGGGAAAGATGGAGGGCACAAGGAGAAGGGGACGACAGAGGATGAGATGGTTGGACAGTGTTCTCGAAGCTACCAACATGAGTCTGACCAAACTGCGGGAGGCAGTGGAAGACAGGAGTGCCTGGCATGCTCTGGTCCATGGGGTCACGAAGAGTCGGACATGACTGAACGACTGAACAACAACAAAAATTCCCATCATCCCTGACCACTGGTCCTGCTAGCTAGGGATCATGGGAGTTGTAGGCCAAAAACATCTGGAGGGCCGAGGTTGGGGAAGCCTGCTCTACAACATGTCTGTCTGCCTTCGAAGGGTGTCTGCCTTCTAATTCTCCCTGCAAGCTTTTAGCTCAAGAGGAACCTGAACAAGATCCTCACCGATCAAATTCAGAAGAAAGGAACTCAAGGTAACAATGGAAGAGGAGAGACCTCAGAATTGTCTCAGAGATCAGTCTTTATCAAAGACTGTGTGCCTCTAGATAGGTACCCCTGAGGAAGGTTGCGTTCAGCCGAAACACACTGGGATTTATTTATTTATTGCAATTTAGAAGAACTATGGAGGCTAGCCAACCATGTCGTACTCAGACTGGGCCCGTTGAGATCATAAGACTGACTGGCTACAACTCCCAACAAATGCTGTTTGGATGTTGACAAGCTGGAACATGTACAGAAGAGGGCAAGCAAAGATGATCAAGGGACTGGAAACCAAGACTTACCAGCGACGTTTGAGGGAGCTGGAAAAGAGTTTCGTTCGAACAACGTTTGAAGTTTAGCCTGGAAAAGAGGAGACTGGGAGGAGATATGACAGCCATCTTCAAATATCTAAAGGGCTGCCACACGGAAGATGGGGGCAAGCTTGTTTTCTCCTGCCCTGGAGGGTAGGACTCGAACCAATGGCTTCAAGTTACAAGAAAGGAGATTCCGACTAAACACCAGGAAAAACTTTCTGAGAGTAAGAGCTGTTTGACAGTGGAATAGTCTCCCTCGGGAGGTTGTGGACTCTCCTTCCTTGGAGGTTTTAAAGCAGAGGTTGGACGGACATCTGTCATGGATGCTTTAGCTGAGATTCCTGCATTGCAGGGGTTGGACTTGATCGTTTATTTATTAGATTTGTGAGGTCCATGCCTTTACACAAAATACCATATAACATTATTAAAAGGGTAGAATTAAAATTATTAAAATAGGTTATAAAATTCATGCCGCGCTGTCCCAGCAAAGGAGACAAACAAAAACAAAAAACAAAACCCAAAACCCCCCACCAAACAGAAAAGAGGATACAACAACAGGTTAGGAGAGCGATGGGAGGGCCTTCACTACATCATCCAGGAACCCCACCCTTGGGGTCCCTTCCAACGCTACAATTCTCTGATTCTATGAAATGCTATTTGGGAGTTGTAGTCCAACAACATCTGGAAAGCACCAGCTTGTATGAGGCCCATGTTCCTATTTCTCTCTCTCTCTCTCTCTCTCTCTCTCTCTCTCTCTCTCTCTCTCTGTGTGTGTGTGTCTTCTGGCCACTGGATAATTTTGCTGGAAGCCGTGGAATAGCCTTTACAAAAATCCTTTGAAAGACGCTCCTGCTCCACCCATCACCACTTTGACATTGCATCCTGGTTATGTAATTCATACAACCCCCTGCACATTCAGAGCACATACCAGATCCTCCTGTTTACTCCCAGACCTCAGGCAATGGAATAATTATGAGTAATAGCTGCACGGTGAAAGGGCAAGCCGATTATTATCCGCATAAATATCAGCCCAGGAAGGTTAAACAACACCTTACGTACCACATTTTTGTAAACCATTATTGGGGATGGGGGGATATAAATCACTTTTTATAAAAGTCCTTTATACTTTTACATGCCTGCTGCTTTCCCTAACATTATACTAAGATATTTAATTGGAAGCACTAGCAAAGAAAACTTTCCATTCTTTATTCTCTCCTCACTCTCCTTTTTTTCTTTCTTCAGTCCTCAAGGTAGGCTAGAATGAGGAAATCTATATATATATATATAATATATATATATATATATATATATATATAAGTGGCTGCTTGTCGAGGTCCATCTGAGAGTTAGTGTGTGTGTGTGTGTGTGTGTGTGTGTGTGTGTGTGTGTTTTATGAGGGGGCACAACCCTGAAAGATGTACATGGAATTCCACATAAAGTTGGCATGTTAATTGTAATGCTGTTTGAAACATGAATGATAAAATCTAGCTTCTGGGAGCACTATTGACACCCACTCGCCAGCTTGAGCGCTGCTTCGAAGACAAGAGGACCTAGCTACATCACAGACTTTTATCAGTTTCATTCGAGTTGAATAATCTCCTGGGAATTGGTGAGATGAATTATCTGTTAGATAATTCCCACCCTCTTGTGGGATGTTACACACAGTCAAGTACAACATTCCTAGAGTGGATATGAAAGGGGATGTTTGTTCCAGTCAGTCAGAACTGCCTGTGTCCTCCTGAGCTGGGACAAACTTCTTCTGCATGTGACTAGAGGTGGGCGTGACCTTACCTGCTGAGGTAACAAAGGGGCAAGGTAGGCAGCACATTTCCCTCTTCTCCATCTTGCTTTTGACGTGTGAGCAGCAGTGACTGCTTCTCTCAAGCAGTCACTGGGACTAACTCCCATATGGGGGTAGTTCCACATGTATATACTTTGTAACCTAAGTCTGCCTCCAGGGATGCGTCTGTGAACTGAATGTGTGAGTAAACTTCTTTTATAATACTTTGCGCAACATTGTGCCGTGTCTATTCTTTTTAAGGGGGAGAGAAGGGGATTACCAGGAATCCTCATATTGAGAAGCTCAAACAAGCTTGCAACAAGCTAACCGCTGTGCATTTAATAGGGGAATGCCCTCTACTAAGTAAAGGGACTTGCAAACACAAGTAAATTAGGAAGGATATAATTAAATATATATCTCCTCTCCTGCCTCCCTGAACATTCCCACACCTCTCACCAAAGTGGAGGAATAACTATTGAATTTGGTCTGTAGAGCAGATATCCCCCAAAGAGGTTTAGTAACAATAGTATCACTATGCCCCCAACATTCTTGTTGTTGTTTACTATCATCATCATCATCATCATCATCATCATCATTTATTGAATTTAAATACTGCCTTATACCCGGAGGTCTCAGGGCGGTTCGTCATTATTAAAACCATTTACTGCATATAAAGTGCCTATAAATTTGGAAGTGCTTATTAAAAGCTAAGGTAATCCTTCCCGATGGGCTCACAATCTAATATACACGATACAAAAGGAAAAAAGAGTGGAGAGGGTAGAGGAAAAGAATAAGAATTTGATCAGCTTCTCCTTTACCAGCCGATGAAGGGGGCCAGGATAGCATGTCCATTGACAGGATGCTCTTCCTGGGTCACCTGGTTCATGGGGAAAGCCCATGTGTTACAGCAAAAACACAATGTATTGTCTGTGTCCAGAGGCGTAGGAAGATCAGGTGGTACCCGATGCGGAAAATTTCTTGTAACACCCCCCCCCATTGATTTCCCCCTTGCAAAAATGGTTTTACGTTATTTCATATTTTCTTACAAAGGGAATAATAATAATAATAATAATAATAATAATAATAATAATAATAAATTATTTATATCCCGCCCTCCCCGGCCGAAGTCGGGCTCAGGGTGGCTAACATCAGATACATAACATTGGTATAAAATCAAACAATAATTAAATTACCTCCTAAAAACATCTCAAAATCAAATTAAAGTCTAATTAGATGGCTTTCCACAGGGTTAGGGTTGGGAACAGTAAGTGCTCCACTGAACTGAAATTTCAGCCTTCACGACATAGGAAAACAGCCAAGTAAACAGCTATTTTGGTGGAGGAGGGTCAAGATATTAACCGATATGCATGAAATTTCATATATAGCTATATAATCCCTAGTATAGTAAGATAAGACCTTTGGAGCAGGCATTAAAAAAAAGTTTTTTATGAACCGCCCTAGTAGGGCAGTAATTGTTCCTTGATAATTTGTCACCTCCTCCATTATGGAACATGGGGCAGACCGCCCCCTACGGCCCCCCTTGCTACGCCCCTGTCTGTGTCTCTTGTGTATCATGACCTTTTGGCCCCACTAAATTCATTTCCCCTTCTATACACCTTTGTGAGTCTGCCAACTGAGGAGAAGCTTTATGCATCAATAAATTGAGCTCTGCCCCATAAAAAGCTTCTGTCCCAATCAATCTGATAGGATATTTGTGTGGGGGGGGGGTCATTTCAACAGGTTGTAGATGTTATTGTTGCTAATAAGTCATGTTTTGCAAAGCATTATGAAGTCATTAACTTTTTAAAAAAATATTATTGAACATTTTATGGATTTTGTTTCAGTTTTGGTAAGTGGGTTAGGTTAGAAAGATACATTTGAAATGTTAAAAAATAATGTGTAGACAATTTCCCCCATTAGAGACTCCAAAAGCATATCCCTAAATGGAAGCCGTATTCCATTTGCTGGCCTTTAATGCATTATTTAAAAGCTTTTTGTATTAAATAAATTGAAAACGCCCAAGAACTGGCTGCAGATCACTGTCCTTCAAGAACATATTGGTTGTGGGTGTCAGGGTAGCATCCTAGCAGTGGGGGGGGGCAGTAGGGAGCCAGTGGCACTGTGGTCTAAACCACTGAGCCTCTTGGACTTGCCGATCGAAAAGTCGTTGATTTGAATCCGCACGATGGGGTGAGCTCCCGTTGCTCTGTCCCAGCTCCTGCCAACCTAGCAGTTTGAAAGCACACCAGTGCAAGTAGATAAATAGGTACCACTGCAGCGGGAAGGTAAACAGAGTTTCCGTGCGCTCTGGTTTCTGTCATGGTGTCCTGTTGCACCAGAAGCGGCTTAGTCTTGCTGGACACATGACCCGGAAAGCTGTCTGTGGACAAACACCAGGTCCCTCAGCCTGAAAGCGAGAGGAGCGCCGCAATCCCATAGTCGCCTTTGACTGGACTTAACCATCCAGGGGTCGTTTACCTTCACAGTGCAGCCATCCACTACAGGTTTTCCAAGCAGCAGAAGTGGCTGGCCTGTCAGCCGAACCTGATTATTTGTACTTCTAGCATTGAGAAGCATCATCCTCAGAGCTAGACATTCCCCCGATTGGTACAAGCTTGCTGTGTGTGTGTGTGTGTGTGTGTGTGTGAGAGAGAGAGAGAGAGAGAGAGAGAGCACATTGAGAACAGATTAGAAACTATGTCATTAATCCCAGGAAGTACAAGTAAATTCTAGAAAGTTAGTAAGTTTGAGTAAGTTACTAAGTTTGAGTAAGTTTGAGTAAGTTTGAGTAAGTTAGTAAGTTTGAGTAAGTTAGTAAGTTTGCGTAAGTTAGTATGTTTGCGTAAGTTAGTAAGTTTGCGTAAGTTAGTATGTTTGCGTAAGTTAGTAAGTTTGCGTAAGTTAGTATGTTTGCGTAAGTTAGTAGTTTGCGTAAGTTAGTATGTTTGCGTAAGTTAGTAAGTTTGCGTAAGTTAGTATGTTTGCGTAAGTTAGTAAGTTTGCGTAAGTTAGTAAGTTTGCGTAAGTTAGTATGTTTGCGTAAGTTAGTAAGTTTGCGTAAGTTAGTAAGTTTGCGTAAGTTAGTAAGTTTGCGTAAGTTAGTAAGTTTGCGTAAGTTAGTAAGTTTGCGTAAGTTAGTATGTTTGCGTAAGTTAGTATGTTTGCGTAAGTTAGTAAGTTTGCGTAAGTTAGTATGTTTGCGTAAGTTAGTAAGTTTGAGTAAGTTAGTAAGTTTGAGTAAGTTAGTAAGTTTGCGTAAGTTAGTAAGTTTGCGTAAGTTAGTAAGTTTGCGTAAGTTAGTATGTTTGCGTAAGTTAGTAAGTTTGCGTAAGTTAGTAAGTTTGCGTAAGTTAGTAAGTTTGCGTAAGTTAGTATGTTTGCGTAAGTTAGTATGTTTGCGTAAGTTAGTAAGTTTGCGTAAGTTAGTATGTTTGCGTAAGTTAGTAAGTTTGCGTAAGTTAGTATGTTTGCGTAAGTTAGTAAGTTTGCGTAAGTTAGTATGTTTGCGTAAGTTAGTAAGTTTGCGCAAGTTACTAAGTTTGCGTAAGTTTGCAAGTTTGCGTAAATTAGTATGTTTGCGTAAGTTAGTAAGTTTGCGCAAGTTAGTAAGTTTGCGTAAGTTTGTAAGTTTGCATAAGTTAGTAAGTTTGCGTAACTTAGTAAGTTTGAGTAAGTTAGTAAGTTTGAGTAAGTTAGTAAGTTTGAATAAGTTAGTAAGTAGTTAGTAAGTTAGTAAGGTTTAAGGTGCTGGTTTTGACCTTTAAAGCCCTATGCGGCTTAGGACCCTCGTACCTAAGGGACCGCCTCTCCTGGTATGTCCCGTGTAGGACCTTAAGGTCCTCAAATAATAATCTTTTGGAGGTCCCGAGCAACAAAGATGCTAGGTTGGCCTCAACTAGGGCCAGGGCCTTCTCAGTATTGGCCCCGACTTGGTGGAACAGTCTATCACAAGAGACCAGGGCCCTGCGGGATTTGGCATCTTTCCGCAGGGCCTGCAAGACGGAGCTGTTCCACCTGGCCTTTGGGTTGGTTTCTGTTTGATATTTATGCTTCATTCTTTTATTGGTGGGTTATTTGAAAATGAGACTGCAGTTTTAATATTGAATTTTTAAATTTGTATTTTAATCTGTTATTTTAAATTGATTGTGTTTATGTTTTTGCTGTGATTTTAATTAGTGTTAGCCGCCCTGAGCCCGGTTTTTGGCTGGGAAGGGCGGGGTATAAATAAAAATTATTATTATTATTATTATTATTATTATTATTATTAAGTTTGAGTAAGTTAGAGTAAGTTTGAGTAAGTTAGTAAGTTTGAGTAAGTTTGAGTAAGTCAGTAAGTTTGAATAAGTTCGTAAGTTTGAGTAAGTTAGTATGTTTGCGTAAGTTAGTAAGTTTGCGTAAGTTAGTAAGTTTGAGTAAGAAGTGTGCATGCACACAAAAGCTCATACCAAGAATAAACTTACTGGTAGTTGGTCTCTAAGGTGCTACTGGCAGGTTGAAGGAATAGCTTGAACAAATTTAGCAAATTCTGCATGTGATCATGCTTCGGTGACGATCAGATGTGGATTAAAACTCGTAATTGGGAGACTTTCAGAGACCCATTTGCAGAATGTCTTGCAAAGTCTTTTTTAAAAAAGAGTATAAAACCATTAAGCAAAGACTCAAGTAGATACAGTGGTGCCCCGCTAGACGAAAAGAATTCGTTCTACGAGTTTTTACGTAGACCGAATTTTTCGTCTAGCGAAGTGGCAATGGAGCGCCGAGGTTTTCGCGCTAAAATAATAATAATTTTTTTTCCGTCTTGCGGGGCAGCTTCCGCTAGACGAATGCCGTTCGTCTGGCGAGTTTTTCGTCTAGCGAGGCATTCGTCGAGCAGGGCACAACTGTACAAATATTGCTATTATATCTCAAAAAAATGGGAATTGTAGGATTGAGAGTTCATGGATAATGATGCAGTTTAAACGGATCCTGTGTGTTTCGTCGTTTTAGTTAGTAAGTTTGAGTAAGTTAGTAAGTAAGTACCGGTACTTGCCATCAACCTGTCTGGCTTTGGGTTTGTTAGCCAATTATTCCAGGCCATAACAACATCAAGATGGCTTTTAGGCATGGCGCAGCTGCTTCTGGATCAGAAGCAAAGATGACGAAAATCTGGTTGCCATCATACTGAATTTGCCGCTCTCTCTTCCAGACTATCTCATGCAGACATTTCCACCCAGGCTCTGGAGGGAATTTGGGGGGGGCAGTGGGGGGTGGGCTTATATCTATAGTTGCACAAATAGGGGGATGGGGATAGTAAGGACTCTGGGCATGTAGGTAGGATGGCCATAATGGCCTCAAAGTTCAGGCGGGAGTTCATACTTCCGAATGGTATTTTTGAATGAAAGCTCCTCCTTTGCCATATAGCAAACTGGCACAGTGCCCCCCGATGTCTTTTATTTCTTCCCTTGCAAATATATTTTTATTTTGGGTTGGTGGGGTGGGGTTACGAGCAGGGGACGTTTTCTGAAATGGCATCCCACCATGTCTGAAATGATACAGCCCAGGATTCTGTCACCAAAATCTCTCACCATAATTCTGTCACTTGCACAGGCGAGAACTGTGTCTGTGAATGATACTGACCTCCCTCTACTTGCGAATCAGCAACAACAACAACAAAAACAACAACAAAAACAACAACAAACAAACAAACAAACAAACAACATAATATTTATACCCAGCCCATCTGGTTGGGTTTCCCCAGCCACATAAAAAAATTGTAAAACATTAGACATTTCCCCAATACAGGGCTGCCTTCAGATGTCTTCTAAAAGTCATATTTTCTCTTTTCATGTTTTTGACAGAAGGATATGGATATTGCGGTAATGGATAATGATAATAATTATTAGCCAAAAATTTTGAGACCGGAAGGAGGAAGGGGGTGGGGGAAAGCAAAATTTAGTTAAACAATATTTGTTTGTATACGGGAAATTTAATTAAGGTTATAGAAGAGTTCAGAAGTACTAAGAAGCTGAGGTTATGCTAAAATTATAAGTAAAATAAGTTGGATGAAAAAATATTCTTAAAAGTGATTAGGAAGAATGTTATAACGTGTAAAGTAGAATCGAGGATGAATTGGAAAACTGGGAATTAGGTTTGATTTGGAATTCAACAGGGGGGGATCTGAGGAAGTCAATTGATGATGAATTTAAGGAAAGTAAGTATTTCTGGCCCAGGAGAAGGGCCAGGCTTAAGCAATGATTTATGCAAGTTAATTGGTTACATTTGAAAATATTTGGTAACTGCTCCAGTGAGAGGGGGGCTTGATTTTTTGCTCCCCTTGGTGAGAGAAGCGGGAGTATGAAAAAAATTGACCATGTAATGTATTGTGTTTTAAATTGTAAAAACCCTATAAATTTTTAATAATAAAAGTCAGCTAGTTGTTTATTTCCTTGACATTTGATGGGAGGGCGTTCCACAGGGCAGGTGCCACCACTGAGAAGGCCCTCTGCCTTGTTCCCTCTGCCCATAGCCCCATGGACTATGACTGAACTGATTTTTTTTCTTCTAAGGAGGAAACCAGGCTCAATGAAACCAAAATTTTCTCCCAGGCAGCAACATACTGTCTGCAGGCTCCTTTTCCCAACTTGGGTGAGGCAGCACAGCAGGCTGAGGCCTTGGCTAAGGATGGGGAGAGAATCGCAAGCAGGGATGCTTGACCGTGAATTGCCATGAGTGGAATAAAGGCGGGCACAGGATCTTGAGCAGGATCCTCCCCGACCTCAATACTTCTTGTATGCCCCGCCCCCTTCACCAGCCTGGTTGCAACACTTCAAAGCAGCCCCTATAGAAATGGGTGGAGAAATGTCATTTTCTGTGCAAAAACATTTCTGAGCTGAACACAGGGGTGTTCGTTATGCACCCATTAAGAATATGCTCATAATAAAAATAATGAGCGGCATGTGATTAAGAGCGTTGGGTGGAAGCAACTTTGCCCTTTGCTGTTGGCTAAGCTGCCCCATTTTAGCAGAGTTGGATAGCTCAGTCAGTAGAGCATCATAATCTCGGGGTTGTGGGTTCGAGTCCTATGTTGGGCGAAAGGTTCCTGCATTTCAGGGAGTTGGGCTAGAAAGATGGTCCAGCTCCACAATTCCATGATACCTATCATTTAGGTGCAGACCTCTGCTGTACAGACATTGCTGGGGGCATCTCCCATTTCATGGTAAGGAGATAGGGAGCTGTCTTAAACTGAGCCAGGCAAATGGCTCATCTAACTCAGTATTGTCCACCCTGACTGGACAGCATCTCTCTAACATTTCATTCCCAGCCCTACCTGGAGATGCTGGGGATTGAACCCAGAACCTCATGAATGCAAAGCTCTACCACCGAGTTATGGACCTTCCCTTCAGCTATGATGCTTTTATAATCTTAATTAAAATTCCCGATCTTAGTTAATCTTAGCAGGACTTGCACAAGAACAATGTTCAGTAGATAATGTAAGTAAGACTACACATTGTATAACAGGTAAAGCGAAGGTAAAGGACCCTTGGGCGGTTAAGTTCAGACTGTGGGGTTGCGGCACTCATCTTGCTTTCAGGCTGAGGGAGCCGGCGTTTGCCCAGCATGACTAAACTGAGGACCGTGACAAGTGCCAGAGCGCATGGAAACGCCTTCCCGCCGCAGCGGTACCTATTTATCTACTTGCGTTGGTGTGCTTTCGAACGGCTAGGTTGGCAGGAGCTGAGACAGAGCAACGGGAGCTCATCCCGTCATGGGGATTCGAACCTCCGGCCTTCCGATCGGCAAGCCCAAGAGGCTCAGTGGTTTAGACCACAGCGCCACCCACATCCTACATTGTATTATACATTGTTTAATACTTACAACCTAAACCAGGCTCCCGCAATCCGCTGCCTTCTAACTTTCTTGGACGACAACTCTCGCCCATTCCAGATCTCTGACCCCTGGCCGTGCAGGCTGGAAGAAGGAGTTTGGATTTGATATCCCGCTTTATCACTACCCGAAGGAGTCTCAAAGCGGCTAACATTCTCCTTTCCCTTCCTCCCCCACAACAAACACTCTGTGAGGTGAGTGGGGCTGAGAGACTTCAAAGAAGTGTGACTAGCCCAAGGTCACCCAGCAGCTGCATGTGGAGGAGCGGAGACACGAACCCGGTTCACCAGATTATGAGTCTACCGCTCTTAACCACTACACCACACTGGCTCCCACTTACTGGAATGGGTGAGTGTTGCAGACCAAAGGATATGGTGGGCATCAGCTTGAGGAAAGCTGACCTAAACTACTTTTAAGATATAAGGGTCTGGTGACTTCTGTTTCAGTGTATCTGAAGAAGTGTGCATGCACACGAAAGCTCATACCAAGAACAAAGTCAGTTGGTCTCTAAGGTGCTACTGGAAGGATTTTTTTGATTTTATATTTTGTTTTGACTATAGCAGACCAACACGGCTACCTACTTTTAAGATAACCTTCTAAATATTGGCATTATTCCACCCTTCCCAAAAACCTTCAGGAAATCTTTCTCGCCTTGGGAGTTTAGTTTCTAGCCTTCTTCCATGATTAAAAAAATGAATCCTGATTCCAAAAAAAGAAAGAGGGGAAAAAAACCTGACCCTGAGAGGCTCTAATTTGGAGATATCAAAGCCGGCAGCTTTTGTCAACATGACTCATTTGCAATGTCATTCAACGCGTCCCAAGCCGCTCGACAAAAGCTCGTTAATGCAACAGCCCCTTCCATAATAAGCCCCAACCCTTTTAAATATACAAATAAATCCAAGCCGTAGCAGAAGATGGAATATTCTTCACTTTTACAGCAAATTAGGTTTAATGGACAATAAGTGGCAAGGTTTTAAAAGGAAGGGCGGGGGGGGGGAGTGGATCTGTTGATCAATATTTAATCAAGAGCTCTTTATTTTTTCATAAAGGAAGACTTTTTTTCCTAAAAGCCTGATTTAAAATCAGTGACAAGGCCGGATTCTGTAATTCTGCAGGGTTAGTGCCATATATAACACGCCAGAGACAGAAAAGCAAAAAAAAAAAGAGAGAGAGAGAACCTTTTCCGACACCAACGAAATGTAGATTAACAGCAGGAGCAGACAAAAGGCCACAGGAACAGATCAAATAGAGTGAAGAGTGCGATGGTGGCGGGAAAGGGGGGGGCGAGCAGCCTGGCTAACGATGGCAAAGCATTACCATAATGAATCTTGCAAATAAGCAACATACTTTAACATAATTCCTTTTGATCTATTAAGAAGGCATATGCTATAATCAAGAAAAGCATTACTAGGCAAAAGGCGAGGCTGCTTTCAGATTTCAAAGCTTAACTCGTTTTCCCAATCTCCGCCACCCTTTTCAGACATACATTTTTTTAAAATAAATAAATAAAAAACCCCAAAGGAGCTATTTACAATAAAATGACATAACTTACCCCCACAGACACGCATGCAATAATTTCTCTCTCTCTGTGTGTGTGTGTGTGTTTTTTTCCTATCCTGTCAACATTAATGTTTATTCATTGTTCCCCAGTCCCCCTTAAGAATTTAGGAGAGAGAAAATGCAATAAGCCACTATAACTTTGAGGTGCCTGTGCTAAATTACAGGCGCTGTCATTCATGGAATAATTATCCACCAATCCATACAACGTTAAATCAAATAGAATTTTGAAGCAACATCAATTTCGGCATAACAAACATGCCTTCTGTTCTTTAAATGTGCCAGGTGGAAAACGAGGAGCCAGGGCTGTGATCCTGTTTAGGCAATGGAAACCAGCCCAATATGTTTTTGGACTTCAATATTCTAGACTCCTGACCATTCTGTTTAGTGGCTGTTTGTCCAGGTACTTTCCTGCTTGCTTCTTTGACTAGCTCAGAAGGCTTAACAGGGGAAGGCAGGGGAACTCACAAGGGTCTGAACAACACTACAGTCGTATCTTGGAAATCGAACAGAATCCGTTCCGGAAGTCCGTTCAACTTCCAAAACGTTCAGAAACCAAAGCGTGGCTTCTGATTGGCTGCAGGAAGCTGCTGCAGCCAATCAGAAGCCACAGAAGCCCCGTGAGACGTTTGGCTTCCAAAAATAGTTCGCAAACCAGAACATTCGGGAGCCAAAATGATCGAAAACTAAGCTGTATGACTTCCAAGGTCCGACTGTATACCAAGCTGTTATTGTTCTCAGACACCCTCCTCCTCCCCAAGTTGTTTTCACCCTCATGAACACAAACACCTGAACACGGGTAAGCGCTGGCTCTCCACGAGTATTCGATCTGCACATCTCTTTTTTAAAAAATAATTTTTTATTGAATTTTACATACATTCTTTTAAACATCCATTCTTATTCATCTCTTATACATATTTTTGACTTCCCTCAACCGCTTCTCAGGATTTTCAAATTTTCTAATTTCTTATTGTATTTCCAACTTCACTATTATTTTTTATCACAACAATTAATTATTACCATCCAAGATTATTTCCATAATATTTCCTAAATTTAACCTTACAAAACTTCTTGTAAGCCTACTAGCGTGATTTGTTGTTTACAATTGTCTTTCAAATATTTCTCAAACTTAGTCCAATCCTTCAGGAATTCCTGGTCCCGCCGGTTTCGAATTCTTCCTGTCATCTTATCTAGGAGGAGCCAGGGCTGTGATTCTGCATAGTCCATTAATTCTGTCTGCCATTCTTCCATTGTCGGTAATTCTTCTTGCTTTCATTTCTGTGCCAATAACATTCTTGCTGCTGTTGTTGCATATAGGAACAGTTTTTTATCTCGTGTATTAATCGCTGATCTGCACATCTCAACCGTTGAGTGCACAGGTGCACAGACAGTATACTTGTGGGACGTTACTTGTGAATCATTGTACAAGTACGCAGCTCAGCTGTTTGTCTATATAGATGTACATTGGACACTCATTGAATGTACCACCCCAAGAGCACATGTGAGTCCAGAACTGAACCTGGGAGTTGAGTGATGGCACTATAGAAAAAATGTAATGCTTGGAAATGCAAGCATTCTTTCCTACCCACCGTTAGTTACTCCACTGGAATCTAGTTTATTTATTACATTTATATCTGCCTTTCCCCCCAAAGGAGCTGCTAAAAAGACAGGCTGCTCCTGGAAGGAGTCTTATTCTCAGTGAGTTGCCATCTGCTTAGTCCCAGGCAGACCAAAGGAATTGCCCCCCTTTGGGGCAGCACTGCATTTGTTCACAGAGGTTGTATAAAGATTCCAGGAGCTGAAGATTAAGGATGGTTGAGGATTTTATTCGGTCTGCATTTCGAGGGGAGACCAAACCAACCCACAGCCCCATGAACCACTGAGCACAGCATAATGCAAGATTCAATCAGATACAAGCATTTCTCTGAATTTTGCGATGTTGCTTGTGGTGCAAGTTTTGGCTCAAAAAATGGGCGGAAATGAATTAAAATGGGCAAAATATATACAAAATAGAGTGCCAGGGTGATGTAAAATGCAACCCATCTGGGGTCATATTTGGGTGTTATTTTTTCATGGTTTATTGCTGTTTGATGAAGGAACAGGATGGAATGGATCAACGACAGGGAAATGTGCAAAATGGAAATATCCTGGTTTGTATTCAGTGCAGCACTACAGATGTTGTTCTGTCAGTGAAAGCATTTCTGCTTGCCCGATGGAAGGTTCTTCCTTCTCATCCCCCCCCCACTTGCCATTCTGGAGGATCTCCCAACTCTCGGGAGCAGATCTGGAGAGGGTGTGTGGCCCACATGGGGAAGGGGGAATTTTCACTGCACTGCCAGTGTGGTGTAGTGGTTAAGAGCGGAAGACTCATAATCTGGTGAACTGGGTTCACGTCTCTGCTCCTCCACATGCAGCTGCTGGGTGACCTTGGGCTAGTCACACTTCTCTGAAGTCTCTCAGCCCCACTCACCTCACAGAGTGTTTGTTGTGGGGGAGGAAGGGAAAGGAGAATGTTAGCCGCTTTGAGACTCCTTTGGGTAGTGATAAAGCGGGATATCAAATCCAAACTCTTCTCTTCTTCTTCTTCCTTGTTCCAGCACAATAGTTTAGTTGAATATGGTCCACTGACTTGTCCATCCTTACTAAAGATGCTCCATAGGGGGATAAATGAAGGGAAATCATCATTGTCCAGGGAACCACAGCAGGAAACGGAAATTTAGGGCAGAAGCCCGTTAAAGATCAATTGGAGAAAGAGTTAACGCTGTGTTAAGTAAAGTGTTGCTTGCTCATTCTCCTGTGGATTTGTTTACAAGGTGGGCGGAAGCAAATATTCCCTGGTGGGAATTTGTGGCCTTCTGACTCTCAGTCAACACAGCCAACCAGTTCAGCAGCCGGCCTCCTTTCACACAGCGCAGGCAGCTCAGTTGGATTTCTTCCTCTGACATTCAAACAAGGGTAGCAAATAAGACTTGGTAATATTCCGCACTGCAGCCCTGCTTACGATTCTGTCATCCCAGCATGTCTAGGAGACATTTCGGCAAGATGTGTGAATCCCTTTCATCCTCTCATGAATTACTGAAAAGGCATGTGGAAGTCGAAACACTCGCCAAAGTGAAATCTGTCATGTTTGGTCCTAAGCATGATGTTACTGTGGTCGGGAATGGCTGCTGAAATAATCTAAAACAGAGTGTCCGGGAAAGGCTGCTTCTCGTGGTAACGTGTTCCATGTGTGTCCTCCTCCGTTAAAAACCAGAGACTTTCCCCTCGCAAAGGAGACTCTTTGAAGTCCTTAAGTGATATCTAACCCCTTTTTCCTCGTTGTAAAGAAACCAACGAAACAAGACCTGCAGCCACCACCCATCCCCCAAGCATCAAAACTTTGAAGAAGAGGGGCAAAGTAACACTTGCAGAAGCAATAGCAACCTTTGCTTTCTTAGGGTACTTCAGGATTTGCCTTGCCGTGTGCTAGAGAAAGAGAGACAGAGACAGA
Organism: Lacerta viridis; assembly: GCA_900245905.1. Taxonomy (NCBI): domain Eukaryota; kingdom Metazoa; phylum Chordata; class Lepidosauria; order Squamata; family Lacertidae; genus Lacerta; species Lacerta viridis. The sequence goes on from OFHU01001952.1 coordinate 200,538, forward strand.
GAGACACCCTTTATGGACTCTTTGAAATTAGAACAGGGGTCAGCAACCTTTTCCAGCAGGGGGCCGGTTCACCGTCCCTCAGATCATGTGGTGGGCCGGAGTATATTTTGGAGAGAAAAAATGAACGAATTCCTATGCCCCACAAATAACCCAGAGATGCATTTTAAATAAAAGGACACATTCTATTCATGTAAAGACATGCTGATTCCTGGACCGTCCGTGGGACGCATTTAGAAGGCGATTGGCCTACCCTTGAGTTAGAAATTGCAAAAAGGAATGGTCCTCTGAGTTTTATCTCTTGAACATTCAAACAAGTACAGTGGTTACGTACTTAATTCGTTCTGGAGGTCTGTTCTTAACCTGAAACTGTTCTTAACCTGAAGCACCACTTTAGCTAATGGGGCCTCCCGCTGCCGCTGTGCTGCCAGAGCACGATTTCTGTTCTTATCCCGAAGCAAAGTTCTTAACCTGAAGCGTTATTTCTGCGTCAGCGGAGTCTGTAACCTGAAGTGTATGTAACCCGAGGTACTGCTGTAGTGGAACTCGACCATCTGAGCAACTTAATGATCAGATTCTGGGCTGTGTCTTTGAGATAGAGTTTGAATGTTTGTGCTTATTAATTTTTGAAGGCAAGGAAGTGTTAAGAAAAGAAAGCTTTCTGGAATATATTACTGAATTCGGAAGCCAATGCACCAGGGGGGAACGATGCACAGACTTTGTTTACCAGGCTAAAAGATGTGTAGACTTCCTGAGTTCAGAAATTCCTGTCAGGGATTCCTGACTTCTTCCTTGACCTCTTGGGGCTGTTTCACATGACTCCATATAGGTGTATATTAAAAATTTAGCAAGTGCCTGCTTCTGCCCTGAAACATAACCATGGGAGATACACTGAACAAAATAATTCTACAGCCACCTATTCTTCTGTGGGGAAGAACTGATGTATGCTACATTTTAAATGAATATTTTGGTGTGTGAAGCAGCACAGTCCTTGCCCTAAAAGGGGGGGGGGGAGTATACAATAGCACTTTCAAGGAATCTCCATAAGCATTTCAATCTCCGTTGGAACAGAAGGTTATTATTTGGTAACCCTTTTCCATTGCTGCAAGAGAGGGGTTTTTTGTTTTGTTTTTAATGGTTACGAGCGTGTATATATATACACGCTTGTAACCATTAAAAACCATTTTAAAAAAAACTCTTGTAGCAATGGAAAAGGGTTATATATAGGTTTGTCTTGTGTGTTAGTAAGTCTTACTTTCCTTTGTGTTTCATGGTGAATATCTTGGAATGGCACAATGGAAACAAACAGTACAACAATCAACAATTGGACAAAATTAATATGCACTTGAGACTGCAATATTTTTGTGGGAGCATCAATGAAACAGCGTATCACCTATAATAAAGTGCAAGTGTCTCTGCGTCCAGTCCCTGTGTCCGTGGGATTGCGCTACTGCGCATGTGCCCCACGGACAGCCGTTGGGACTTGGAGCGCAGAGACGCTCTGCGCGTGTTCCCGATGTTGCTAGGGCAACAGGGACGCTATGCGCAGAGCTGGCTACGTCATGCGGCTCTCGCATTGTTAGAAAAAAAACGAAGATAAGTGAGAGCCGCTCAGTCAACTCTGCGCATGTCCCTGACGTTGCTAGGGCAACAGTTTGACCACATATGTTCTAGCGCCTGTTAATTTAACGGGGTTAATGTACTAGTAATCCATAAAGTTCCATTTAGGATCCCTTGCAATGATGCAGCAAATGCTGAGGACTGACCCCAAAGGCTCATTTCAGATGTCACACAAAACTTCTTAGCTAAACTTCTTAGAACCAGTCAGCAAACCAGAAACAGAACTAGTGTCTGAGGTGGGTTTGTAAACCATGGTTTGTGCCAACCATAGTTTGGCATTGTGTTTGAATTGACAGCGAATAGTCATTGCTTTGCCTTCGGACTAAAGGCTAATTGTCCCTAAAGAATAGACTGCTGAGTATTGGGGATGGGCCTATTTTGCATGTAGAAAGTTCTAGGTTCAGTCTTCAGGTAGAGATGGGAGAGACTACTGTGTGAAATTCTGGTGAAGCAGTGACAGTCAATATAGATAATATTGAGCTACATGGAGTCAGTATAATATGCTAAAAAAGTAAAAGCAGACAAACCACAACCTCACTTGAGTTGTGCCGCAGCATCCTCAGTGACTTCACAAGACAGCCTGGGACTCATATCTTAGATCATGTGGTTAAATGTCCTGGGTCAGCAGTTCTGCAAAGCAGCAATCATCGTGATCCTTCAAAAGCTGACAATCGCACCAGGTCATATACTTTGTAGAATTATGAATAATTTCAGCTGCTCGTATTTCTGGCTGACAGGCACTGAATACTTAAACAACGTAAGAAGTTCATTGGAAACTTTGCCGAAGTTTCGTTAAAATATGCTCCTTGGGTTCTATTGATTTTGCAGTTCTGGGACATTGTATTTGAGAGTGGAATTTTCAGTTTTCAGGCTTTCAATTTATTTAGCTCTCAAATATTATATGGTGCTATAAAATGGTGTTTCGTACACCTGCTTGCAACAGAAATGAGAAGAATTAGAGCTGAAAGGGGGGGGATGCCATCCGAAAACATGCTACAGAACACACACAGAGAGAGGGGGGGGGGGAGAGGGAGAGGGAGGGAGGGAGGGAGGAATATATTCTTTTTATTTATATATTTTTAACTGGTATTTTTAATATGGATATTAGCAGGTACCATCCTTAATATGAGTCACCAAAGTCAATGGGGTTGTTACACAATGCGGCAGTTCAACCACATCCTTTTAGTGGTGCAGCAATAAAACTGCTGGCACATTTGCAAAGCTAAGCAGGGTCCGGTATGGTTTTTAATCATTGTTATCAGTGGAATAAATCCAGGGAAGGCTATATCTACATGGCTATAAAAAAACGCTCTGCAAAAAAAACGTTGTAAAGCTCACAGTTGAAAATATTATTGCGTTGCGATTTCAGCTCTACAGCGCCACCTCGTGCCACAGTGTTATAATGCATTTATAACGCTGTATTTTGACTAATGCAGCCGAGGCCTAAGTCAGTCAATCAACAGATAAACAGCAACACACCAAATGAACAAGATGATGGGCAGATGGTCTCATTCAGCAAACTCTTCTTATGTGCATGGATTCATTACATAATTTATTCAAGTTGTCCATAAGGCCACAATTGGCTGAGATTTACATTTACAGACTGTAAACGGGCTGTTGAGATATTACAAACAGGTAGATTATCAGATTTCCCCCGCAAAGGAAAAATCTGGATCAAATTGTTTTTCAAAAAATGGGCTGGAATTTTGATGCCGGTAATGCTGGGCGGTTGCTGCAAATCAACTTGCACATTTGAGGAGAACCCATCCCACAATAAACATCCATCTGGAAGCAGCTTAAGTGCAAACAGATTCCAAAACTGCATGCATTCAGGAATGGTTTGCATCTGAAGAGTGGGAGACCATTTTAAAGGGATCAGTTTAGTAATTTTTCACGTGCAATTCATATAGGACTATACGAAAAGCCATCATTCTGCATAAGGCTCATGCAGACATCAATTATTATCTTTTTTTTCTTTGTTGAGTGCTGCTGTGCAGAGTGTCTTGCAAGGTTTATCTTGTTTGTCAGCAACAGCGGGTAAGGCAGGTCGCTCTGATTCTCATTTTATAAATACTGAAGCGAAGACAGTGCAAGAAAACTATGCAATGGATCACAGTTCCTATGCCAGTCCGCAGGAGGGAGAGAGACAGAGAGAAAGAATTATATTTCCACTCACTCTCGTGCTATTACCTTTATGGTATATCGAATCTTCCAGTTTTATGTGAATTGCAACAGCTCTGGTGTTTTTAATGGCCTCTACTCTCATCAACTTATGAAAGATTTACGACACTTCTAAACAGGAGTCATCAATTTCAATTCTCAGCAAATCAATGAGGGGGCCCCAATCTATCGAACTGGTTTATGCAACCAATTGCACAAGTTAACGTTTATTCCTTGAAAACATAAAAAACCCCACCTGTATGTGGACACAGAACTAGTAAAAGGTGTCAAGCAAAAACCGCTGCGGAGATTAAAACTGTGTGTTTATTATCTCACCCAGACACTGAGTGATTCCCTCAACAGAACATTGTCAAAGGCAGCTTGTCTAGTAGGTTTTCTATTGTTATAAAAATTTAGGGTGGCACACACTCCACGAAAACCAATCCTTCACCCTTCAGAATTTAGGAAATATTCCCTGAGAAAATTACAGAAGGAAATGTCTTGGAGAAACTTTTCTCAATTGTTCTTTTCACTTACGAATCATACAAATCCTGTCTTAAGGGCATATTTTGCAGAATAACAGGGTGGGTAGGCCTGTGACCTGGATTCAAGAACTAAAGTATTTATGATCTCAAAGGAATAATCACACTAGCCAGTTAATGCAACCAGTGACCGTTATCAGGCAACTTGTCAGACAAGAGACAAGCCACACTCTCAAATTTCTGTTGCAGGCTGCCTCTTTCTGTGACACAACCATGATGCATTTTGAGTGGTCTTTGGCTAAGGGGCTGCACAATTTCTTTAAAGGTTCTTGCACACATTTGTTCTGGGTCCTCGACACCATGCAAAGTGGGTGGGTGGGGGGCTGCTGTTGCGACAGAAAATAGAGAACTTGTTTGATTTCACTGGATCCCGCCTCCACTCAATTTTCTCTGGCCGGTAATGAACATAGGGGGAACACTGGATCCCTTGATCAAGAGTTGAACTGACAAAGCAAACTCCAGCTTTTTCTATAACACTACACAGAACTACACAAGGAATTATTATTATTATTATTATTATTATTATTATTATTATTATTTACAGTTGTACCTCGGAAGTCTTCATTTGGACAAGATTTCATTTTTTTTTAGATGAAATTTTGCCTCTAATAACTTCTTGGACCCTGCTTGTCAACCACACTGGTGTCATCTTGTTCCTCATGGTATGTTTCCAGATTTGTGGCGTACGTTCCGTTTCAGTACAGTCGTACCTCGGCTCCCGAACGCCTTGGGAGTCGAACGTTTCGGCTTCCGAACGATCGAAAACAGGGGAGCGAGCGTTCAGGTTTTCGAACGGTCTTTCGGAAGCTTAACGTCCAATGGGGCTTCCGCGGCTTCTGAAGTTGCACTTCCGGAACGGATTGCATTCAACTTCCAAGGTACTACTGTGAGGTTTTACAAGGAAGGGGCTGGGAGTGGATCTGTTGATCAATATTTAATCAAGAGCTCTTCATTTTTTCATAAAGAAAGAACGTTCAAAAACCTGAACACTCGCTTTCAGTTTTCGATCGTTCGGGAGTCGAGACGTTCGACTCCCAAGGCGTTCAGGAGCCAAGGTACGACTGTATTATTATTATTATTATTATTATTATTATTATTTGCCAGAAGGCACTATCTGGTACGAACAGGGCTGTGCACATTGTACGAATTCATTTGTGCAGTTTTATCTCCCCCACCTCCCAAATGGAACCTGCTAATTCAGCAGCCACTGATTTCATTCTGCATCAATTGCTTAGACATCTTCCTGCGCCTTAAGGCTCCCCCCTGAGCAACCTCACAGACGGCATGCAGGCATTCCTTCATTCAAGCAAGAGGCATTTTCTCTTCCTTACCTGGAATAAGCAAAACTGGTTAGCTTTTTTCCTGATCCAAACCCAACACCATCCACTACACAATGCGAGATTTTTGTGAAACCTACCTAGACAGCATCTTAAAAAGCAGACACATCACCTTGCCGACAAAGGTCCGTAAAGCTAAAGCTATGGTTTTCCCAGTAGTGATGTATGGAAGTGAGAGCTGGACCATAAAGAAGGCTGATTGCCGAAGAATTGATGCTTTTGAATTATGGTGCTGGAGGAGACTCTTGAGAGTCCCATGGACTGCAAGAAGATCAAACCTATCCATTCTGAAGGAAATCAGCCCTGAGTGCTCACTGGAAGGACAGATCCTGAAGCTGAGGCTCCAATACTTTGGCCACCTCATGAGAAGAGAAGACTCCCTGGAAAAGACCCTGATGTTGGGAAAGATGGAGGGCACAAGGAGAAGGGGACGACAGAGGACGAGATGGTTGGACAGTGTTCTCAAAGCTACTAACATGAGTTTGACCAAACTGCGGGAGGCAGTGGAAGACAGGAGTGCCTGGCGTGCTCTGGTCCATGGGGTCACAAAGAGTCTGACATGACTTAATGACTAAACAACAAACCATGGATTGAAGAGGAGGAGCGCAGGAGCTCAATGAGTTAGAGATGGTCCCAAAGGCAGAACATAGGTACCTTTACCCTCCTGAGCTAAACTCGGGTGCTATAAAATCACCATACAGTTAAAGCATGTTTCTTCCACAAAGAGTGCTGGAAACTGTAGTGTATGCCTCACAGAGCGACAGTTCTGAGCCCCCTTAGCAAACTACATCTCCCAGAATTCTTTGGGAGTAAGTCAGTTGCTTTAAATGTATGGTGCAAATACAGCCTCAGAGCACACAGGGACTGGAATGCAATTCATTGTGTTTCTCAGCCCACTGCTGAAGATCTGGGGATCGAGTAATATCTATACAGTGGTACCTTGGTTCTCAAACTTTGTCGGTTCCAGAAGTCCGTTCCAAAACCAAAGCGTTCCAAAACCAAGGCACGTTTTCCCATAGAAAGCAATTCAAAACGGATTAATCTGTTCCAGACTTTTAAAAACAACCCCTAAAACAGCAATTTAACATGAATTTTACTATCTAACGAGACCATTGATCCATAAAATGAAAGCAATAATCAATGTACTGTACTATAAAATAAATAAGACAGTATTGTAGATGATAAAAATTAAAATTATTATTTTTTCTTACCTGCACTGATGATAGTCATTGTTTGGATGGGTTTTTATCCATTTCCACAGTCACACAATCAATCAATCAATCAATCAATAGCTGAACTGGTTCCACACAGTCACAAAAACAAATTAACCGAAAAAGCCTCTAAAACCAAAACGCAAAATAAATGGCAAAAACAAAAGCGCCAAACTTTTTTTTTTTTAATAAGATTTTATTATTTTTTCCAATAAAACAAGAGAAAAACATAACATAACATAAACACCAACATTGACACAATAAAAAACATATTACATAAACACAATCAACAAAAGAAAAACAATTAGAACAAAACCAAAACCAATACATACCTAAACTGGAACACCAATATCTCTTACTACTTAACAATATCTAGTTTCTGATCTTCTAAAGGGACCTCCCCCGCTTTCCCTCCTTTGCCTTCAATATTAATATACTTTGGTAACATCCATTTATAACATTACAATTCATTATCCAACCTTTTATACTATCACAAAACTTAACATCTTATAATATCATGAAATAATTCTTAAACCAGTCTTATACTTCTTTTCACTTAAGCTGCTGCTATTAGTCTGTTATATATCTCTTCGCTAATTCAAAATTCCCAAAATCGTAACATCAAAGTCTTAAAACTTAACATCAAAATCCTAAAGTCTTAACACGCTATCTTCAGGGTACCATAGATCCGTCCTAATTCTATTTTTATCATTTTCACCCTATTCCCCTTCTTACCATTTTTCTACTCTCTCCCATGCCCCCCCACCATTCATCTTTACATTCCCCTCTGTTGTCCTTGTTCAGTGACATTTTATAGTTTATAAATCTCCTCCTTGGGAGCCTCAAGAGGCACCAACTCTCCTCTCCCAGCAACTCCATTTCGCAATTTTGATATTCTTCCACTTGTGTCTTCAAAAATCTTCTCACCTTCATCTCTGGACTCTCACTCCAGAGACAGGATCTTGTAGCTCCAGTCAAAACATCAGCCCTGTGTCTCTCACTACGCCAGGGCCGTCCATTTACCTGGGGTTGCTGAATCAGTTCCCATTTCTGCAGCACCTCCCCCAGCTCCCTGGAGAAGTCTGCTTCCAAGTTATCAAAATTCTCCCAAATCTGGCTGGTTTCTCTTGCTCCAAAACAAATTTCTTTAAGATTACGCCCTATCCAGACCATTTTCCGATTCATAAGCTCCAATTGCAGAAGGATTGTTCTTTGTTCCTGGGTAATACCCGGATCTAGAATCAGTTTAAAAGCGAAAGCAAGCATGGTTGGAGAAGACAAAGGGTGTCGAATGTCAGTAATTTTCCATCTTGCGTACTAGTTTTCCAACGCCATTTTCCCTGAGACAGGGTGCCAAAAACAATTCCAAAAGCCACAGAAGAGATATTTCCAAAATCTTCAATCCCCTCACAGGGATTTAATCCATCTTCTCTGTCAAGGGTGCTTCGTAACAACATTGTATCTAGTGATGCAGCTGCAGCCACTTGAAACTTAATTACCTCCTCTGCACAACAAAGGAGAGGGACGGGCTTCCTTTTAACATCCCTCCCGGCTGCCAATTATTCAAATGTAAATCCAATTAGTCCCGTACTTACAGCGGCCGGGGTTCTTCTTTTTTCTTTGAAGTTAGCAGGAAAAGCTTGGTGCTCAGGTCTGGCAGAATCGCTGCTTTGATCTCCTGGGGGGGTGCATTCGCCTCTCCAGTCCCGTGTCGGAGCTCCGCTCACTTGATTTCCCCCCCTTACGAGGGTCAATCAAGAGCAGAGACGGCACATCTGGGACCCACGAGGCCGCGGTCCACGGGACGCTCTTCCCGTGGCTTTAAGGGGCCCTTGGCGCAGACAAGGAGACCCCTAAAACCCCCCAGGGACTGGAGCTCTTTAGCTCCCGTCCGCCATTACCCGGCACCTAACCGGAAGTCACAAAAGCGCCAAACTTAATCCATTCCGGAAGTCTGTTTGACTTCCGAAATGTTCAAAAACCAAGACGCAGCTTCTGATTGATGCAGGCGCCCCGGAAACAATAGCTGACAACTGCATCAGACATTCAGGTTCTGAAAAATATTCAAAAACTGGAACACTTACTTCCAGGTTTTCAGTGTTTGAGAACCAAGGCGTTTGAGAGCCAAGGTACCACTGTATATGGTTGTGATGGACTGGGAAACCAGAAGCTCTGCACTCAGCAAACTTGTCTACTTCTCATTAGTTACTCATCACATATCAAACAATATTTCATGGTACTTGAAAAATCTTGATAACAGCATTCTAGCCAATTTGATACTCCTTCATACCAAGCAAGGAGGTTTGAATGGAGAGAGGTAACTTCGTGGGAGCATAATATGTAGGTTTCCCTCTCTGAGTCTCTAACTTCACGCCGAGAAATGCTCCATTTTCACTTTATTCTATGCTATTCAACATATTTGTGCAAAGGTACAAGCAGAACATCTTCTGTAGCAGCTGTGCCCATGGTCGGGGCAGGGGCGTAGCAAGGGGGGGCAAGGGGAGTGGTCCGCCCCGGGTTCCATAATGGAGGGGGTGACAATTTTTGTGGGAAATTTTTTTTTGGAAATTTTTTTTTTGATTTTTTTTAATGCCTTCTCCGAAGGTCTTATCTTACTATACTAGGGATTATATTATATTATATATGAAATTTCATGCATATCGGTTAATATCTTGACCCTCCTGCACCAAAATAGCTGTTCACTTGGCTGTTTTCCTATGTCATGAAGGCTGAAATTTCAGTTCAGAGAACACTTACTGTTCCCAACCCTAACCCTGTGGAAAGCCATCTAATTAGACTTTAATTTGATTTTGAGATGTTTTTAGGAGGTAATTTAATTATTGTTTGATTTTATACCAATGTTATGTATCTGATGTTAGCCACCCTGAGCCCGACTTCGGCCGGGGAGGGTGGGATATAAATAAAAGTTTTTTTATTATTACTTGTTATTATTCCTTTGTAAGAAAATATGAAATAACGTAAAACCATTTTTGCAGGGGGGGGATCAATGGGGGGGTTGACAAGAAATTTTCCGCACTGGGTACCACCTGACCATCCCATGCCTGGGGGGGGACAAAAAAAAATTGCCCCTGGGTACCAATTTACCTTGCTATGCCCCTGGGTCGGGGTGTGTTATATTTGGGTGGATCTTAAAATATGGAGATGTGCTAAGTCTCGGGTGGTATGGCAAGTCTTAAAAGACACATGAGGGTGCAAGATGAAAGCTCCAACCTCCGTAGACAGCGATGGATTGGTTCTGATGAATTGCCTTTAATTGCTGCTGTGCAATCTCTACCGTGCTTTCATGTGCCATATAATTTATGGGCTCCGTCGCCTGTAAAATATTACTCTTAAAAGAAAAGTGTAAACACATTCATGGGTGCCTTTGATTTGTCATCTAAAACAGAGATAGCCAACATTGTGCCTTCCAGATGCAACTGAACTACAAAACTGTAATCCTCGTCATCCTGGCTGATGGGAGTTGAAGTCCAGCAACAGGTGGAGGTCCCTATATTGGTTAACCCAGATCTTCTTATTTTCTTCTGAAATAATTTTTATTTGATTTTTACAAGTGTCAAGTTATAACAATACAAAATGCATATCCATAGTTAGAGATTTCTCTGAATCTCCAGACTTCCCACCACCCCCTCCATGGGTCCTATTCAGTGGCGTAGCGTGGGTTGTCAGCACCCGGGGCAAGGCAAGTAATTTGCGCCCCCTAACCCGTGGATTTTAGCACTCGAGTCAGAATTGTAGAGTTGGAAGGGACAATGGTCATCTAGTCCACCCCCAGCAATGCTGGAATCGTTTTGCTCAATGTGGTGATCCAAGCCACAACCCTGAGATTAAGAGTCCCATGTTCTACTGGCTGAGCTATCTAAGATAGATAATTAGATAAATGGACAGTAGAGGTGGAGAAAAAAACGAGAGAGAAAGGGATGATAGAGAGCGACAGAGAGAGAAAGGGAGGTAGATCACAATAGAAAGAGTGGGGGAGAGAGAATGAATGAGATAAAAATATAGATTGATAGAAGATAGAGAAGGGTAGAAAGAGAGAGAGAGAGAGAGAATGAACCTCCAGACCCCTAGAATGAGGCATTTGTAGAAGAACCCTTTTTGGATTACCGAAGTAAATATTTTGATTTTTTGGCAATACAAGATGGATTAGCATAATAAGCAAGGGGGGGGAAACCCCAATATTTTTTCCTATTGTTAGGTTAATATCGGGTGTATTGTTATAAACAATAAAGCAGTAAAGAGATTTTGGGAAGCGATATGGGAAGTCAAAGGAAAAAACAAAAAAAATGTTATGTGATCTGGATGGAGCTATGTGACAATTTAATAAACTACAGTAAGTCAAGAAAGAGAGAGAGAGAAACAGAGAGGGAGGAGACAGAGATACTGTAGGGAAATATAGCTAAACGATAGATACACAGAGATAGAGGTAGATATAGATAGAAAGAAATAAAGAGGGAGAGGGAGAGAAAGACAGAAAGAAAGACAGAAAGAAAGAAAGGTAGAGGTGGAGATAGATAGAAAGAAAGAAAGAAAGAAAGAAAGGGAGAGAAAGACAGAAAGAAAGAAAGATAGAGGTAGAGAAGAAAGAAAGAAAGAAAGAAAGAAAGAAAGAAAGAAAGAAAGAAAGAAAGAAAGAAAGAAAGGGAGAGAAAGACAGAAAGAAAGACAGAAAGAAAGACAGGTAGAGGTGGAGATGAAAGAAAGAAAGAAAGAGAGGTACAGATAGATAGATAGAAAGAGAGAGAGAGAGAGAGAGAGAGAAAGCGGTAGAGACAGAAAGAGAGCGAGAGCAAGATAGGCAGAGATGGAAAGAAAGAAAGAAAGAAAGAGAGGCAGAGATGGAGGGAGGGAGAAAAGGGAGAGGGGGCTGGTGGAGAGAGAGAGAGAGAGAGAGAGAAAGAGACAGATCAGCTCCCCTCCCTGATACGGAGGAAGCCAGTCCCTCTTTCCTTCCCCCCTCTGTGCCACCCCACTCGGTCTGCCCCCTAGGCGAGGCCTGCCTTTGGGCGGGTGCGGGGAGGAGCCGGAGGCGGAGCCTCCCCAAAGCCGGCCTGGCGACCCGGACCGGCGCGAGAGGCCGGCGACGTCTTCGGCCTTTGGATATGGCGGCAGCGGCGGCGGCGACCTGCGCCCCCGTTTGCCGCCGCCTCCTGCTGCTGCTGCGGAGAAGGCGCCGTGGAGGCTCCCCGCGGCTGCCGTCGGCCGGCAAAAGCCTCAGCAGCAGCAGCTCCCTCAGCAGCAGTAGCGTCAGGTGCGGGCGGGGAAGAGAAGGGCGCCTCTGTCATGGAAGGCGGGTGCCGAGGGGGTCGTCGTTGTCGGTGCGAGCGCGCCCCCCCAAATGTTGCGCCCGGTGCTACTGGCCCCCCCAGCACCGCCCACGCTACGCCACTGGTCCTATTGTCAACCTTTTCGACTGCATATTATTTCAGAATCCTTATTTGTATCGTTCCATACTGTCCACGATGTTTGCTACATTATAAGTGTTATTAGAATCCTGCTAATGTTTTCATAAGGGACCCAGGTGGCGCTGTGGGTTAAACCACAGAGCCTAGGGCTTGCTGATCAGAAGGTCGGTGGTTCGAATCCCTGCCACGGGGTGAGCTCCTGTTGCTCGGTCCCAGCTCCTGCCCACCTAGCAGTTCAAAAGCACGTCAAAGTGCAAGTAGATAAATAGGTACCGCTCCAGTGGGAAGGTAAATGGCGTTTCCGTGCGCTGCTCTGGTTCGCCAGAAGCGGCTTAGTCATGCTGGCCACATGACCCGGAAGCTGTCTGCGGACAAACGCCGGCTCCCTCGGCCTATAGAGCGAGATGAGCGCCGCAACCCCAGAGTCGGACATGACTGGACCTGATGGTCAGGGGTCCCTTTAACTTTTTTTAATGTTTTCGTCTGCTTACAGTGGTCTCCTAAATAAATTATAATTTTTCCCATTCTTTGTTTAAGTTTTTGTCTTCCTGGTTTCTGGTAAATTTTGCCATTTCGGCGTATTCCAACAGCTTGATCTGCTATTCCTCCCTGGTTGGGACTTTATCTTCTTTCCATCTCTGGGCTAGTAACATCCGTGCGGCTGTTGTCGCATACATAAAAAGTATTTTCTACTTCTTTGGGATCTCCATACCTACAATTCCTAATAAAAAAAAGCTTCTGGTTCCCACACCCCCCAAAAAAGTTATTTTAAACATTTTTTAAATTCATTAGATATCATTTCCCAGAATGCTTTTATTACCTTACACAACCACCACATATGTTAAAAGGTACAGTGGTACCTCGGGTTGCGGACACGATCCGTTCCGGGGTGCCGTTCGCACCCCGAAAAGTCCGCAACCCGAGCGGCGCTATCGCACATGCTCGACCTGCGCAGAACGTGCGGCGAAACCCAGATGTAAACACTTCCAGCTTTGCTGCGTTCGCAACCCGCAGCGAACGCAACACGAGGTACGACTTTACCTTCTTTTTCTTTACATTTCCAGCAGGTACTTGTACTTGTCTTCTGCATGTCTGCTAACTTTTGTTGTTGTTGTTCAGTCGTTCAGTCGTGTCCGACTCTTTCGTGACCCCATGGACCAGAGCACACCAGGCACGCCTATCCTTCACTGCCTCCCGCAGTTTGGCCAAACTCATGTTAGTAGCTTCGAGAACACTGTCCAACCATCTCATCCTCTGTCGTCCCCTTCTCCTTGTGCCCTCCATCTTTCCCAACATCAGGGTCTTTTCTAGGGAGTCTTCTCTTCTCATGAGGTGGCCAAAGTACTGGAGCCTCAACTTCAGGATCTGTCCTTCTAGTGAGCACTCAGGGCTGATTTCCTTGAGAATGGATAGGTTTGATCTTCTTGCAGTCCATGGGACTCTCAAGAGTCTCCTCCAGCACCATAATTCAAAAGCATCAATTCTTCGGCGATCAGCCTTCTTTATGGTCCAGCTCTCACTTCCATACATTACTACTGGGAAAACCATAGCTTTAACTATACGGACCTTTGTCGGCAAGGTGATGTCTCTGCTTTTTAAGATGCTGTCTAGGTTTCTCATTGCTTTCCTCCCAAGAAGCAGGCGTCTTCTAATTTCGTGACTGCTGTCACCATCTGCAGTGATCATGGAACCTTGCTAACTTACTAGGAATCAAATACCACCGGTACATCATTTTCATATACCGGTAGTTTTCTTTCAGCGTACAACACGCCGAGAATTTCAAGTCAATTTTCCATAATCTTTTCCAATCGGAGAGTTGAATATTATGGTTAACCCAGATCTAAAGACTTTATAGAGTCATTCTTGCATCCAAGGCATACCATGTACGTTTAGTATAAGGGGGAGGGTTTTTTAGTGCCACGCTGAAGGGCTTTGCAATTGATTAGATGCACCATGCAAACACGGAAGTCAATGGAACGGAAGTACAATAGACAACAGGGACCGGGCTCCCTGAATACATTCTGACAACTTTAAGCCTGCCCACGTAGAAAGGAGATGAGACGATTTATTTCTCGGTACTTAAAATTTTGTGCACCTTTGATATTTTTAAAAATTCCTTTTAGATACATCAATCATTTGCTTAATTCTCCGCTTTGATCTCACCCTTGAATCGGCCTCAGTTCAGAGGGAGAGAACCATCCTGATCAAAAAGGGGCTTTTGAAGTAGTTAAATCATAGCTTTGCCACAGTTGCTCCTAGTTCTAAGCACTTGGGTTTCTTATGGTGGCGTCTCTGGAGACGGCACAAAGTTACCAAGGTGACCCTGCGAAAGGACATGGCAGTGGTGAAAAATGCTTCTGCCCTTTGCTGCATCTTTATGATGTATATTAAAAGCCTGAAAAATGCTTCTGCCCTTTGCCGCATCTTTATGATATATTAAAAGAAGCTCGGAAGTTGTTCGTTCTGTTGGTTTAATAAGTGGGGAGGGGGATTTTTTTTTATTTTTATTTTTAGTTTATCAGAAATATGCCTACTTGTCTTACGGAGGGAACACACCCTGTACCAGAAAGCAATTTGAAAACCGAGTCCATTGCGTTGTCTTCGGCAAACTAGCTCAGCGAGGTTGTTGAGAAAATAATCACTGTTTTTGAAAATGCATGCAGGAACCAAACTGTTTCCATGAGTGGTTGTATAGGAGGAAATAGTTCCGGGGATCATCGTAAAGGAAGGGATAAAAACTTTGAGCAGCCACCAAAGCTGTATGAGTAGCATGCGAAGATCCTTTGTTAGACACTTCTTAACCAATTATTAAAAAGGTTGCAAAAGAAGCAGCACATATTGCACTCACGACTGCAGCACCACATCCAAATGTCTTGCGTCCAAAATTAGTGGGCAGGGCTTTTCCTTCATAAGATTCGTCTTCAGGCAGAAGGCTGCAATAGTTTCTATCTATATCTATATCTATATCTATATCTATATCTATATCTATATCTATATCTATATCTATCTATCTATCTATATCATCTATCTATCTATCTATCTATCTATCTATCTATCTATCTATCTATCTATCTATCCTTGGCTAAGCAAAGATGGCAGCAAGAATACATTTACCACCCACCACATCAGTACTATTACAACTTTGTTGTTCAGTCGTTCAGTAGTGTCCGACTCTTCGTGACCCCATGGACCAGGTTTAAGGATGGATAAGTTTGATCTTTTTGCAGTCCATGGGACTCTCAAGAGTCTCCTCCTTCAACTATTACAACTACTACGATTTTATGGTGACAGCAGTCACGAAATTGGAAGATGCCTACTTCTTGGGAGAAAAGCAATGAGAAACCTAGACAGCATCTTAAAAAGCAGAGACATCACCTTGCCGACAAAGGTCCGTATAGTTAAAGCTATGGTTTTCCCAGTAGTGATGTATGGAAGTGAGAGCTGGACCATAAAGAAGGCTGATCGCCGAAGAATTGATGCTTTTGAATTATGGTGCTGGAGGAGACTCTTGAGAGTCCCATGGACTGCAAGAAGATCAAACCTATCCATTCTGAAGGAAATCAGCCCTGAGTGCTCACTGGAAGGACAGATCCTGAAGTTGAGGCTCCAGTACTTTGGCCACCTCATGAGAAGAGAAGACTCCCTAGAAAAGACCCTGATGTTGGGAAAGATGGAGGGCACAAGGAGAAGGGGACGACAGAGGATGAGATGGTTGGACAGTGTTCTCGAAGCGACTGGCATGAGTTTGGCCAAACTGCGAGAGGCAGTGAAGGATAGGCGTGCCTGGCGTGCTCTGGTCCATGGGGTCACGAAGAGTCGGACACGACTGAACAACAACAACAATTTTATTAAATTTATATCCTACTCTTCCTCCCAAAGGAGTCCAGGGTGGCAAACAATGAGAGGAAAAAACCCCAACCAAAACACGTTTTTACAAAATCCAGTACAGATGCAGACTGGGAAAGAATTTAACTGTAAAACCTTGTTGATAGAAGGTGTCATTCCCCAAACACCATTGGACGTCTAATATCCTATGGGATTATTATTCTAAAGGAGAATAGATGCAAGAACACCTGGAAGGGCCAATGGTATCTGGAAGGAAGATGGTAGCTGCAGGAGGCCCTTCCCTGCAGAGGACGGCAAACGATTGGCTATGTAAGAAAGGAGACATCTAGCACACAGAGAGCCTCCCATCCAACGGTAGCATTGCTGCATAATTCCTGGACATCCCCGAGGAACAGCTACTTGAGACACATGCGTTCCTTTGCCCAGACTTTCAAACTCCCGTAAGATTATGCATGGGAAAAAGGAAAGGCCACTAAACCTGGGGGTCGGATGAAGTAGGGCAACAGGAAATTACAGACACAGACCTACGGAATCTCCCAAATGGATTTATTTCATGGTGTTCATCAACAGCTATCAGGAGCTGGACTTTAACCTTCAGCAAAGCATCTGGAAAAGTTGTCAGGGCTGATATACAGGGAAAGACTTGCAAAGCTGATTTGCTTTGTAAAAGGGTCGCTTCACCTCATCTTTTATTAAAAGATGCCTGACCTTGAAACCCTTTCTGATTACTGGAGAAGTACTAGAGTGCTGATATCACAGGGGCCAAAGTTAACCCATCAGGAATGAAGAAGGAATTATTTGCTGCTTGTCTTGTCCCTCTGAAATACTCTATACACTTAACCGCAGCAACTCAATCTGGATCTACACTTATACAACAAAAAAGGGTAGGATTGGGGCGGTACAATAGACTGTGCCATTTTACACTAGACATGGAGCATTGCTTTTAAAAACGTTTCTCTAAGGCAGCATATCTAAAACGGTGAGGCCACTAATGAGCTGTGTTTTCCCCTCTGCTGTTTATGCAGAAACCCACTGCAGTCTGATTTAACGTCATAATAAACTCATCAATAAACTTGACGAGAATGACTTCTTGTCAAGTAGTAATGAGTTCTCCAGGCAGGCCATACCTCTGGGTCAGCTCTGGAGGAAGTGACCTCCTGGGTCACAGTTGTTTCTCTTAATAGGGCCTCAGATAGTGAGGGACTCTCCTTTGCTAGAGGGTTTTAAGCAGATGTTGAATGGCCAGCTATCAGGAATGCTGCAGTTTCCACCAAGACTACAATCTCTGCCAACACCTATAGACAGAAGCTTCTACTCTACTGCACATGTACCTGCACTTTTCCCAAGCCACATGGTCTCCCCCCCAAAGAATTATGGGAATTGTAGTTTACCCCTCACAGAGTCCCCCCCCAGGAGGTGACAGTCAAGCTCCTAGCTGAAAAAGACCTCCAGATTAAACACCTGGTAGCCAAAGCGCTGTTCTAGATATGTTAATGCTTCCTAATTTTAAAACCACATGTGTAAATTTGTAGGTTTTAACTTTTATATGTCATGTTGTCTGATTTCAGCCTTGTTCTTATTCACTGCTGTACATTGTAAAGGCCTTGGGCTATACACAATAAATTGACTGACTCGTGGACCTTCATAGAGCTATAATTCTGAGCAACCCTAACAAACTACAGTTCCCAGGATTCTTGGGAAGAAGTCAAGTGTTTTGAATGTATGGTGTGTATGCAGCCCAGAAGCGAATCCATAGAGCGTCCCAATCCTGTTACTTTGTTCCTAAGGTAAGCCAGACATGGCATTAAACATGTGAAGCAAAAGAGGTTAAGTGTCCTTCACAATGGTCCTGAACAGCTGCCTCCATGTTTTGTGCTCTAACTTTCTTCAGAATGTCCGGCTGAGTTTTTTAAAAAGAAAAAAGAATGCTATGCTGTGTTTCCTCTGTACTCCAATGTCACCAGCCGTGATATCTCTCTCTCCAGTGCTCCCCCCCCAAAAAAAATATGTTTAGGGGTACTCTCATTTTCCTACTCATATTGAAATACCGCCCCTCAATGTGGCCACACTTAGTTTCACAAAATGTTTAGGGGTATGCATACCCCTGTGTCCCTCCATAGAAAAGCACTGTATCTCTATATATATATTTGTCCCACTGCATTTCAGGAGAAACAGATTTTTGAGGCACTACAAAAACCTGTGAAGAGAGAGACAATGGAATGAGTGCCTATACCAAGAGCAATAATGCTTCTCTTCATACTAACGTCAACTGATAGCTTAGAAGATTTCTTAACCCAAATCTGTCTTGCTACAGTATAAACCCATTACATCTTGCCTCAGTGGATTAACTGAACAACTTGAGTAAATTTTCTTAGCATCCTTTTAAATATTTGAAAATTGTCTGCATGCCACCCCTCTCTCACACATATGCACATGCAACACATGCCTTGTCCCAGTTTCTTGTCTCCAGGCTTAGAAGATTTCTTAACCCAGATCTCAGAGGGCCTCCTCACAATCGCCCTCTGAATTTGGCAATGAGGTTCTCCAACCAAACCATCTGCACCATATGCGGAAGTTTGCATATACTGGTGAAAAAAAAAGACAAAAATGCATTATTATAGAGGAAATTCCATGCAAACATTAAGGAGACACAGTAGGCGCAAGTATGGGCAGAGAAAGAGAGACACCTGCAAAACGGTGTATAAATGTTCAAGCGGACTGCCCCAAAATCCAAACATTCTGGACAACAACCACAAGAGAGATATGTAAAATAACCAAGCAAGTGCTAGAAACCACCCCAGAATTGGTCTTACTAAACATCTTCCAAGACAATAATGCCCACTTACAACACAAAGAACTCATAATCCATCTACTCTCAGCAGCCAGAAACATCATAACCAGACACTGGAAAGACCTGACAGGAGCAAACATGGACCAATGGTACCAAGTAGTATGGGAAACAGCCCTACTAGAAAAACTAACCAGTAACCTGAAACTGACACAGGGACAAACAGAAGAAGACACCTTCACCCTCAGCCCAACAAGACAATGACAAAAATCTACCGACAGCATACAAATCAATATGGCTAACCTGATCCAAAACACCCACCAACCCCACTCACACAGGAAACCAAAGATCACCACAGCCAACCACAAATGAACAATCACACCCTACGCCAACCCCGACCTCTCTCACCGCCAAAGGAGCACAAGCGAACAACAGAGAACCTACACAAACAACGCTGACACCAAACCCTACTCATATTAAGTAAAATAGAAACATCGTCACCCCACCCCACCTATCTCCCCATCCCACCCACCTCTCTCCCCCTTTTCTTCCTAATGTCTCAACAACAAAAACTGATTTGTAAAAATGTTATATGGAAAAATACGAGAGAGACATTGCACTACCTTTGTAAATCAAGAAAATCTTTAATAAAAATATTTTTTTAAAAAAATAAACAACAACGAAAGCCACAGACTAATGGAGAAATGAAGTAAATTGAATTGAAGATGGGAGAAAGGAGAAACTGAGGGAAACAAAAGATTGTCCGATTCCTAGCCTGGACCTTGAGAAAGCTCCAACATCTGAAACTCCAACAGCTCGAAAGAGCAACTTTGACAGAGATGGAAGTCTTGGGTTTGTAATTTCCCGAACAAATCCACTTTGAAATGTCACAAGCGCTTGGAGAACAATAACAAGCCCGAAAAAGAGCCATTTAATTGAATTCTATTGCAATCTGCATGTTTTATTTATCATTTTTCATCATCTCACTTTTAGGAGGGTGGGGGGTTGGGGGGGTGGGAAGCCTTCTGCATCAAGCTATCGCCTGGAGTGGAAGAGCTCACCTCAAGTGAGCAAAAGCGCCAAACAGCACGGCACCAGAATACCAAGCTGATCTAAGATTCATGGAACGGATTATACATATTGCATTGGCTTAAAAATGAAACCTGGTGAAGTATTACAGTAATTTTAAAATATAAGTGGGTTTGTACAGGGAGGAGATTTAAAATTTAAACCTGTTTAAATATTGAAGCAATCCAACAGGGCGGGGGTGGGGGAGTTTTGAAAAATGGAATTCAATAGCAAAAATCTCTGTTCAGGGCAAACTGCAGCACAAAAACCAATCTGGTCATAAGAACCATACCATAAAGCAGGGTATTTGCTGTTTAATACCACGGAGGAAAACATATAAAAATACGAGTCGGCTGGATGAGTTAAGGCTTCAGGGGGAAATGTGTTGTGGGATACAATTGCTGGAAGAACCTTGGAATTTATTTTCTTTGCAAAACCGTAACCTAGACACTGCAAGGTATTTCTGACGGTCACATTAGGGCTGTTGTATTCTCCCCCCCCCCCGACGTATGCAGGGGGGTAGGGATAGAGGGAACAGATTCTGCAGGGCTTTCCACCATGCAAGGACAATGCTCAGTTCAGACATTCATACCCGACTCATAGAGGTCTCTAAACAGTGTAAAGGCAAGGGTGAGACTCGGCTGTGCAACTGGGCTGCATTTGTTTACATCTGAGGAGAGTCTGAGCACCTGAATGAGGCCAATATGATGTGCTGCTTGTGGCATGCCATGTCAATACCAAAGGCACAGACAGCTTCAGCAGCTGGTTTCGTGAGTGCGGAACCTAAAGGCAGAAACACCCCCCCATCCTGAGGGGGGCGCTCTCTGGAGTATTCACCACCACTGTCGCTGCTGCCACATTCAAGCCAAGTTTTTCAGGTTGGGACACATGGAATAGAAAGCAGTAGAGGTGGCGGCAGCAGGGATCGCACACCTGCATGAGGCTTTTGAACAGCTGAACCCAAGCCCTAGCAAAAAGTTCAATAGTAATAATAATAATAATAATAATAATAATAATAATAATAATAATAATTTATTTATACCCCGCCCATCTGGCTGGGTTTCCCCAGCCACTCTGGGCGGCTTCCAACAGAATATTAAAATGCAATAGTCTATTAAACATTAAAAGCTTCCCTAAACAGGGCTGCCTTCAGATGTCTTCTAAAAGTCTGGTAGTTGTTTTTCTCTTTGACATCTGGTGGGAGGGCGTTCCACAGGGCGGGTGCCACTACCGAGAAGGCCCTCTGCCTGGTTCCCTGTAACTTGGCTTCTCACGGTGAGGGAACCTCCGGAAGGCCCTCGGCATTGGACCTCAGTGTCCGGGCAGAACGATAGGGGTGGAGACGCTCCTTCAAGTTTTTGAAAGCGCCCAATTTTCAGGTTGAACACCAGGGTTCTAGTGCATCCCTATTTGAACCATCATGGACTAGTCTCAATGTGGCTTCTGGCCTCAGAGATTGCTTAGATTTTCTGGTATATACATGCACGTATGTGCAGCTCAGGAGAGCAAGGCCAATGGAGTAATTATTAGACTGGTTATGACTGAGTCTTAGTTTGTTTGTTTTACAAAGCTATCGTACTACCAACCTTACTGTATGCTTGTGAAACATGGACCACTTATAAATGCCATCTCCAACTCCTCGAAAGATTCCATCAATGGTGTCTCGGATTTTTTTTTACACATCACTTGGGAAGACAGGCAAACTAATACCAGTGTACTGGAAGAGGCAAAGATCACCAGTGTCGAAGCGATGATTCTTCAACATCAACTTCGTTGGACTGGTCATGTTGTGCGGATGCCTGATGATCGTCTTCCAAAGCAACTACTCTATTCCGAACTTAAAAATGGAAAGCGTAATGCTGGTGGTCAACAAAAGAGGTTTAAAGACTCTCTCAAGGCAAATCTTTAAAAAATGTAGTATAAACACCAACAATTGGGAAACACTTGCCTGCGAGCGCTCCAGTTGGAGAACAGCCTTTACCAAAGGTGTCATGGGCTTTGAAGACACTCGAACTCAGGACGCAAGGGAGAAACGTGCTAAGAGGAAGGCATGCTTGGCAAATCCACACCGTGATCAACTCCCACCCAGTAACCTATGTCCCCACTGTGGAAGGACATGTGGATCCAGAATTGGCCTCCGCAGTCACTTACGGACTCATTTTTAAGACCGTGTTTATGGAAGACAATCTTACTCGGCTACAAGTGATCGCCAAAGAGGAAGTTTGCTTTCATCGCCATATGCAAACACAGCAGGGCTTTTTGCCACCACCACGCCTGCTTCATAATGACCGCTCCTCCTGAATACCAGAACTCTTCGTCTCTTGGGCAAACACTTTGTGGGAACGATAACTGGAAACGTTTGTCTGGAATAACAAAAAGAATAACAAAAAATAACAAAAAAAAGTATTGAGACACTGTAAGGTTTATGGCAACATGGTGTTGTTTTTTAAATAGCATTATCTCCTGCTGACAGATGTATTACAGAGAGAAAGAGAAATGGGAAACAGAGGAACTAAAGAACATGGAACAGCTGTAGGTATTCAAAGACCACATTTACCCAAGACGAAAATAGTGACTCATTCACAACAACAACAACAATTGTTTTTGTTTAAATTTTATTTATGATTTTCAGGTTCATACATTTCAATAATTTTACAGTCACTTTATCATTTAAAAACTTGGCTTCCTTCCCCCTCTTTCTGTGGTTCCTTAAATTTATTTTTAATGTTTTTCGGATATCCAAATTAACTTAATTTGTTCATTTATTCATCTACTTTAAATATATACTCTTATGAAACTGCAGGTTATTACAATAATCCTGCCAGTGTTCTTATCTGTTTACAATTTATCTGTAAATATTCAATAAACCATTTCCATTCTTTTATAAAAAGTTTGATTTCTTATTTTTACAGTAAGTTTCTCCATTTCTCCACATTCCATGAGTTTTTGTATCCATTCTTCTTTCACTGGGACTTCTTCTTTTTCTTCTTTCCATTTTTGGGCAAGTAACATTCCTGCCGCTGTAGTCACATACATGAATACCTACAGCTGTAGGTATTCAAAGCCCACATTTACCCAAGACGAAAACAGCAACTCATTCACAACAACAGCAATTATTGATGATTCTGCTGTTCCTCCTAGGCTACGCTAACTTAAGAAACCTGGGTCTTGATCGAGCCCAAAGTGAAGAGCATCAAATTTGCCAATAAATTCATATACAGTGGAACCTTGGTTTTTGAATGCCTCCGTTGACGAACGTTTCAGAACCTGAACGCCGTAAACCCAGAAGTAAATGCTTCTGTTTTCGAACGTGCCTTGGAAGTCAAACTTCTGTTTTGAGTTTCCCTATTGTACTCCCGCCAAACTGCGGGAGGCAGTGAAAAATAGGCGTGCCTGGCGTGCTGTGGTCCATGGGGTCACGAAGAGTCAGACACGACTGAACAACAACAACAACAACATTGTACTGAGGCTTCCGTATCTGGCTTTCGGTTTTCGGATGTTTCGGAACTCGAATGGTCTTCCAGAATGGATTACGTTCAAAAACCAAGGTTCTGCTGTAGTTCTCACAGTTTCTGAGGTGGAGTTTGCCAAATGATGCACACGCAGATGAATACTTACGATGAATCTGTGTATAGGCGGGAAGTAGACCATCTTGTTTCGTGGTGCACCAAAAATAATTTGGTACTAAATGCCCAAAAGACAGTAGAAATGGTAATTGATTTCAGAAGGCACTCTTCCGTTCTGCCACCACTTTCCATTCTTGGTAACATGGTTGTAGTAGTAGAGTCCTTTAAGTTCCTGGGCTCTATAATTTCTTATAACTTAAATTGGTCAAGCAACATCAATAGTATTATTAAAAAGGTCCACCAGAGGCTGTATTTCCTGCGTCAACTAAGGAAATTTAAATTGTCCCAGGAAGTGTTGATCCAATTCTACAGAGGCATCATTGAAACTGTTCTCTGTAATTCTATAACAGCTTGGTACGGTACAGCCTCCAAGAGAGACAAGAAAAGGCTCCAACGAGCTGTAAGAATTGCAGAAAGGGTAATTGGTGTTAGCTTGCCTTCAATAGAGACAATTTATGCTACCCGAGTTAGGAAGAGAGCAGAGAGAATTGTAGCAGATCCTTTACATCCCGGTCATCATCTGCTTGATTTACTTCCATCTGGACGTCGCTACAGGACTTCATATACAAAATCGGCCAGGCACAAGAATAGTTTTTTCCCCTTGTGCCATTAAATTGTTAAATTCGTAGTTGTATAGCTGAAGGGGAGGTAAATTATGGGTGGGGTTTCTTTGCTTCTTTGTATTGTGAGAGGAACAGTGTCTGTATGTTTACATTGCAATGTAGCCGAAACAAATTCCAAGTATGTTGGAAAATGTACTTGGCCAATAATAAATTATTCCTATTCCTATTATACCTCTGAGGCCTTGCTTATGAAGTTCTCCAAGGGTAAAGCATGTTGTTGGGTGCTGCTGTTTTTGTCAACCTCAGAAGCATGCTTGTCAACCTCAGATGATGGTGAAGATGTAAGAAATCATCTATTGGTCCATGTGACCCAAGAGGCTACATGAGGAGATTGGATCGGTAAATGGGAAGACAGAAAGGTACATGGGAGTCTCTTGAAAGAGAGAGACTCGATTCCAGGAATAGAAAGAAAGTGGAGAATATTAGACAAAGAAATATGGGATGATATAAACAGAGCCCCCTAATCCAGTTGACTGTAAATCCCTTTTTCCTTAATTGGTTTAGAAGCTGAGGGCCGTAATGCGAGACAGAGGGGCTCTCAGCTGCTTTTCTCCTTTGCTGCTTGGAATCACATTAAGTGAAAAAGAAAAAAAGAAAGAAAAAAAAAACAATGACAGAACTGACAGCTCCCTGTCTGTAGGGGCACTTAGAGTTAATCTGCTATTGAGACTAATACAATTATGTGGGATTATAGGATTGCCAGCAGATACATAGATTAAGGAAATTCCCAAAGAGAGGCCAGGGTATGGTACTATTTATTTCAAAACTGCACCTGTCTAAGTGAATGCTGGGACACTATCCACGGTCTCAACACTAATACAATGCCTAGCTTTAATTCAGGCGTTGCTTACTTCCCCTGAACACACCTATGTGTCCAGAAATGACAAAATGGAGGTCACACTGTGAGGAATGCTCATTTCACTGAGTTGTTGTTGTTGTTGTTGTTGTTGTTGTTGTTGTTGTTGTTGTTGAAGAACCCTTTTTCTAGGCCTTTAACTCTCTAGAGAGGAGTAAATGACAGTTCCCAGGATTCTTTGAGAGAAGCAATGTGCTTTAAATTTATGGTGTGTACGCAGCATCAGTTAATGTGCTCCACCGCTCACTGGCTATGCCTGGTCCCCTTCCTTAAGATATTTCTTCACCCAAGTTTTCCTTGAGCCCATTAAAACCCGAAGTGAGTGCCAAGGCTGGTTGTTACACTTTCCCATTACCTGTTGTGTCCATTTGCTTCCGCAACAGTCCAGCCAGCATTTTGCCAAAGGGGGCTGTAACTTCACAGCAAAGGGTGATTTTTAATTACCCTTAAGGGGGCATGCTCTTACACTCTTTCCAAAAATAGCTGTTTGCCTCACAGTAAAAGAAAACACTGTTTCAGGAGATAAGAGAGTGGGAGCTTGTGTGAGATTAAAGAAAATATAATGAGGTAGAAGAAGAGCTGGACCATTTGGAATAAAAGGAGGAGGAGGAGGAGGAGGAGGAGGAGGAGGAGGAGGAGGAGGAGTTTGGATTTGATATCCCGCTTTATCACTACCTGAAGGAGTCTCAAAGCGGCTAACATTCTCCTTTCCCTTCCTCCCCCACAACAAACACTCTGTGAGGTGAGTGGGGCTGAGAGACTTCAGAGAAGTGTGACTAGCCCAAGGTCACCCAGCAGCTGCATGTGGAGGAGTGGGGAAGCGAACCCAGTTCACCAGATTACGAGTCTACCGCTCTTAACCACTACACCACACTGGCAAGACCGCTAAAAACACACAGCCTTCTAAAATAAACGGGGTGGAGGGGAGGCAATGCCTTGGCATTCCCATTTCGCACGTTGCATTATTAGAATTTGTAACCTCTCGCAGATCATGCAAAGCACATTTGTCTTTTAATATTGCAGATAGCAAAAGCGCTTAGGTCTATTGACATACATTATCTAACTTTCTGTTTTTAAGTATGATTAATAGTTGGCTGTCAGGAAAGAAAGAATTTTGTTGTGTATTTGCTGCGTATATTTATATGCCAAGGAATTTTTGGTAAGAGGGGGAGGAGCTACCGGGGGTGGGTGGGGGTCCGAAACATAAAAATGATAAAACTAGAAAGAGAATGGACCACACCAAAAAACCCTAAGAGAGGATGCCAAATTGATATTTTTCAATTTGAATCTTGGGCAGATGAGCAGGTTTATGATTCATAACCAAGCAATATAACTATTACATTGCTATTACTTTCAGATGGGAGACATGTAGACAGATTTTAATTGAAGCAGCCCTGCGTACAGGGTAGAATCAAGGAAGACAGCAATAAAAGGATGGTTCAACTAGACTTGTTTTATGAGCAGAATGTTCACAACTTTGGCATATTCAGTGCTTATCTAGTGATTGATCTCTGGACAAATATATTTCAAACTTGTTATGCAGATGCATCGCAATGTGAGCATAAGAGGTGGGTTGAGCCACCTGTTTCCAGTGCCTGTCAATATTCCATGTGAAAATAAAATAAAATAAAATAAAATAAAATAAAATAAAATAAAAAAATAAAATAAAAAAATTCCTTCCAGTAGCACCTTAGAGACCAACTAAGTTTGTTCTTGGTATGAGCTTTCGTGTGCATGCACACTTCTTCAGATACATGAAAGCTCATACCAAGAACAAACTTAGTTGGTCTCTAAGGTGCTACTGGAAGGATTTTATTTTATTTTTTATTTGGTTTTGACTTTGGCAGACCAACACGGCTACCTACCTGTAAATATTCCATGTGTTCATCCATAAACCCATTCTGCCCAGTTTTCCATATTACATTCAGAAGATGAAGGGGTAACTCTGGGAGAGTCTG
Source organism: Lacerta viridis (assembly GCA_900245905.1). NCBI lineage: Eukaryota > Metazoa > Chordata > Lepidosauria > Squamata > Lacertidae > Lacerta > Lacerta viridis. Next base: position 227,593 of record OFHU01001952.1, read on the forward strand.
TGGCAGAAAAAAGTCAAGTGTCAGAGGCAGAAGCTAAAGCAAGGGATTGGGAAGCCAAGAGGTAGAGTTGAGTCGGGCTGGTGAGGAGTCAGGGGTGTCTCCAACTCCTGCATCTGAAAAGGTCCCTCTCCCACTGACTCCCAGAACCAGGCGAGGTATGAAATGGGAGAAGCAAAGACAGGCTACGCTAAGGCGCAGTCTCCGATTGCTTGCAAGAAGCCCTGGAGAGGAGGACGTTAGCCCAGAGAGGAGAACAGGCTTGGAAGGCTGTAGGAAGGACAGGACTTTTAGCTGTTTGTGCTCATTAGGGCTGAAACTCTGTCCAGTTGGTGAAGACTGTGTTTCACTAATAAAGAGTTAACTCCAGCTTTGAACTGTGTGGCCATATGTCCTCTTTTCCCATGACACGTCGTCTTTGTCATGGGTATGTAGAATGAGAGTCGCCATAGCAATCCATGGTCAAAAGCAGAAGTTGTCAAACACATCCTCTTTTTCGCTCATCAAAATAGGGAAACCCTAAATTTCTGCCATTGAATTCAGTAGCGATTCTCCGGAGGACAGGCTAACTTCTGTGTCCTCCTTTTCAAGCCAAGACCCCATAAACCAGCAGGTCCTTATCTGCATGCTGTTGTTGTTGTTCAGTTGTTCAGTCGTGTCCGACTTTTCGTGACCCCATGGACCAGAGCACGCCAGGCACGCCTATCCTTCACTGCCTCTCGCAGTTTGGCCAAACTCATGTTAGTAGCTTCGAGAACACTGTCCAACCATCTCATCCTCTGTCATCCCCTTCTCCTTGTGCCCTCCATCTGCATGAGAGCTATGTAAGGAGCAAAATGTTCCCACTCGCTTGGATCTGGGGGTCTGGCTCCATGCGGGCATCAGAACAGCATCTGCAAAACTACCACTGACGCTGTGGCAAATGGTTACCCCCTCCTCATGAGGATGCAGTAAGTGAGCATATATCTATCGCAGCCAATTACAGAGGACTGGATCAGGCTGTGTCTGCATCAACAAAATAACTGCATCCATTCTGTTCCATGTCTGGAATACCATGTGCTGTCTGAAAATGTTGTTTTATTTATATCTTGTTTTTTTTCTCAAAACCTTAGCACAAAAGACTTCTGAGCTCTGGCACAACGCCATATAAATGTTTCATTTGGATCAATTTCAGCGACTTGTTAATGGAATATATAGCCTTCCAGATTTTTTGAGGAGTCAAAATAGTGATTAGTTTTATCTGCTAATTTAAAGTGGCTGATCAGATGAAGGCTGCAGGTTTCTGAAATGGCTTGGGTCCCAGTTTTGCCATTGCAACCTTTCATATAACCCCTGCAATTAACACAAATTGCAAATGATCACTGTTTCTTTCAAAGCTCGTTGAGGCTTTCAGTCTCATGCATGAATATTTGGGACTAAGCCCTGTTGAACTCAGAAGGGAGTAAACATGGAATTCATCTTGTGTTCTGTAGCATCAAGTGTTTTTTTTTTTTAACTTTACCAATCTCTCCCCCCCCCCGGTTTTATTTATAAAATAAAAACAACAAAAAAATAACCCAATAAACCCCCCCCCAAGACCCACATTTTAAAAAGTTATAGGATGTCAATAAGGTCAACTAAAGGCCTGGTTAAAAAGGAACGTTTTTGTCTGGCACCTAAAGGTGTATAATGAAGGCGCCAGGCAAACTTCCCTGGGGAGAGCATTCCACAGATGGGGAGCCACTGCTCCCCAACCGAGCTTTTGTACTTCTAACGTACAGGCACGAAAACAGGCAAAGCTTTTCATTTCATTTCATTTCACTTCGTGTTCATTCCATTTTAATTCGTATACCGTCTTTCTACACACAGGACGGTTCACAAGCTAAAGAAAAACAACAAAATAGACAACAAAGGTCGCCCACCTGATTTCTTATCTTTGCAGTCATCATTGCTAGCTCCCTGTATTCTATTACTGTATTTTTCGCCCCATAAGACGCACCCCCCCCAAAGAGTAAGGGGAAATATCTGTGCGTCTTATGGAGCGAATGGTGGTCCCTGGAGCTGAATTGCCCAGGGGCCAAAAGAGGATCATGCTTTTTATTTTACAAAGAGAAAAGGGGGTGTTGAAAGGACCCCGCTCAGCAGCTGATCAGCAAGAGATCGGGAGAGAGATAAGAGTCCCCGGCTCCCTTTCAGCCCCGCCCTCCTTTGTTGAATGTGCTGCAGAGGGAGGTTGTTTGTTTCCCCAGCGACATGTGACTGGCTGATTAGATTATCTGTCTGGAAACTGTAGAAAAGGCTCCCTTTCCTTTAGAAGCTGCAGAAATGTGAGTTGAACCCCATAAAAATGGGGCTTTTCCTCTTTGCTTTTCCCCCTTTGCAAAAGGAGCTTTGCTTTTCCCCCTTTGCAAAAAAGCTGCAAAACTTTTAGCTGATCCTCAAAAAAACAGGGCTTTTCCCTTTGCAAAAAAGCTGCAAAACTTTTAGCTGATCCTCAAAAAAAGGGCTTTTAGAGGAGGAAAACCAGAAAAATATTTTTTTTCTTGTTTCCTCCGCTAAAAACGAGGTGCGCCCTATGGTCCTGTGCACCCTATGGAGCAAAAATTACGGTAACTTGAAAACAAGCCACTTACTATATCTCAAATAAAGCAACATTCAACAACCCATTAGAACATAGTAGTAAGCAGTAAAATTAAATATCAGCAGATGATAATTAAACAGTTTACACTTTAAAAATTACAATAAAGAATTGCTCGGCTATAATCAATGAAAATAACGGCAAGTCACAATGCATAAAACAGCACAAAACATACAAAACTACAAATACCACAAATGCACGTAAGAGGATCAAATTGAGAAACACTATAAAATTATTATTAAAAAATATTCTTGAACTCTTCTTCTCCTCTTCATTTCATTTCATTTCGTTTCATTTCATTCATTCATTCTTTGGGTGTGATTGGTGGGCTATTTAAAAATGAGGCTGCAGTCTAATTTAAATTTTAAATTGTATTTTAATCTGTATTTTAATGAATTGTTTTATGTTTTTGTTGTGATTTTATTGGTGTTAGCCGCCCTGAGCCCGGTTTGGCGGGGAAGGGCGGGGTATAAATAAAATTATTATTATTATTATTATTATTATTATTATTATTATTATTATTATTTCCAGCTGCTTCTACTGTTCTCAAAGTCAGGGTCTGAGAAAGACTCCCGGGGATGGAGGGTCGGGCAAGGCAGGTGGAAAAAACCATTGCCTGATTGCCAGCACAAAGTCCCTCTCTAATGGAAACGAATTGATGGGGATGGCTGCTCCTGTTGAATTTCTTCCTGCCAGGGGTACAAAGGCTGGCAGGTGGCATTCATATTCTAGATACACAGACCAGAAAGAAATAAAATATTTGCTCTGGGGTAGCATTAGCATTCCAGGAGATAACCCCATAGCAGTCTGCTGACCCCGTGCCTTATAGTGTGCAGTGATGCTTATAGATCTCCTTCAATTAGAAGTCTTAATTAGAAAGGCCCTTAGCAGGACTTGATTGGATTTGGGCTCCTAGGAATAAATTAAGTAACTTTACAAGGCTCTCCTAATCAGATGGGGTGTGTGGAATAAGAGCTGTAGTTTAATTTCAAGGTGTGCTCTCCAACTACTTGTGAATTAACCCAGAAGTGAGAGGTCTGGGCACTGCAGTGATTGAGTAGTTCTCTGTCTGTATAATGCCGAAACGGTTGAGCTGTGTGGTCCCTGGAGAGATGGAGGAGGGGTGGTGGCCAAGAAGGGGAGGAGAAGTGAACAAGGGAGGATGAAAGGATGGCAGGGCCTATTTTGGGGTCAAGTGCTCTCAAATGCTCTGATGAAACTGCTGCGGTAGCTGGCAAGTAAGCCAAATTAAGATTAGATGCAGGAACTTCTCACGAACCCCAAACACAATAGGGCTGTGCTATCTGGTATTCCTAAACTGCCCAGGGCCAATGCTCAACCCTAGTTGTGCTGTAGCCAATGTGGGTATCGCTTTGTTTCTCCTTCATTACCCATGCCAAACCCCGTCTCAAACCCTCAACGATTTGGGGACTTCTTGCATGCAACAGATTGAGCAGATGAGACCAATAGTGGGTCCAACAGCCAAGAAAGCAGTTTCTGAACATGCTGTAGACGGAAGCATATGGAACTCAGTGAGAGCCAGTGTGATGTAGTGGTTAAGAGCGGCAGACTCGTAATCTGGGGAATCGGGTTCGCGTCCCCGCTCCTCCACATGCAGCTGCTGGGTGAGCTTGGGCTGGTCACACTTCTTTGAAGTCTCTCAAGTCTGGGAGTGGCCTCCGGGACCACATAACACCGGTCCTGAGAGATCTACATTGGCTCCCAGTACGTTTCCGAGCACAATTCAAAGTGTTGGTGCTGACCTTTAAAGCCCTAAACGGCCTCGGTCCTGTATACCTGAAGGAGCGTCTCCACCCCCATCATTCAGCCCGGACACTGAGATCCAGCGCCGAGGGCCTTCTGGCGGTTCCCTCACTGCGAGAAGCAAAGCTACAGGGAACCAGGCAGAGGGCCTTCTCGGTAGTGGCGCCCGCCCTGTGGAACGCCCTCCCTTCAGATGTCAAAGAGATAGACAACTACCAGACATTTAGAGGACATCTGAAGGCAGCCCTGTTTAGGGAAGCTTTTAATGTGTGATATTTTAATGTATTTGATTTTTGTTGGAAGCCGCCCAGAGTGGCTGGGGAAATCCAGCCAGATGGGCGGGGTACAAATTATTATTATTATTATTATTATTATTATTATTAGTTCTCAGCCCCACTCACCTCACAGAGTGTTTGTTGTGGGGGAGGAAGGGAAAGGAGAATGTTAGCCGCTTTGAGACTCCTTCGGGTAGTGATAAAGCGGGATATCAAATCCAAACTCTTCTTCTTCTTCTTCTTCTTCTTCTTCTTCTTCTTCTTCTTCTTCTTCTTCTCATCAACCTAGGAAGGTAGCCCATCGAGGAGGAGAAAAACTCTGATGCTAAACCTCCACTGCCTTGTGGGACATCTTGGGGAAAGAAAAAGGCGAAGGAGTAAACCCTACACAAATCCAGAATGGAGTCAGTCGGATGGTGTATTGTGCGTCTCCTTCCAGCAACTCCTGCAGCCAAGCTGGTACCAAATGTATTGCTCTGCTTTCCTTTGGACCACATCAGTGAGGCCAGTAAGGGGGTCCTGTTGTCTGGGCAGCCCAGGATCTCCATACAGGTTTGTGCCCTGAGGTGGTCACTTTGGTGCTGCTAACTCAGTGGTTTGTTTGACTTCACCCCCAGAGGCACACTCCATTGTCTTTTGAGACAACAACAATAACAACCCCTGCCAAAGCTTTGTCGCCTGTTACAATGGTGGAAGGCTCCCCATACAGGTACTGGTGAAACTTCCTTAGACCAAATATAATTACTAGATTTTTCCTTTCCTCTCCCCCTGAAAATAGGCCAGTTCTGCTTTGTTTAGTGTCCAGAAGGCATAACCAATGAAAGGCTGTCCTTTCATGTGATCTATTTTATTTCAAGGGACAAAACAACCCCTAGTCCATTGCATGAAGCATCACAGAGCACAATTAACTCCTTTACTGGAGTCAAATGGACCAAAATACCTGAGAATCTCAGTATCGTTTCCGATTCCTGTAAAGTCTTCTATGTTTCCGTCTCCTCAGTGCCATGAGGTTCATTTTCTTAAGACGTGTTCTATTGGTTCTAACAGGGGAGAAAGGCTTTGAAGGACTCCAACATCCCTAAATATCTCCAAAGTTCTGGGGTATTTTGTGGTGCTGGTGTCTTAGCCGAGACCTTGTCTGCCACAGAGTGAATTCCCTCTTTATCCACACTGTAGCCTAAGTACTGTATCTACAGGCCTCGAGGTGCGGGAAGCATTTCTTTTGTTTTAAACATATCCCTGCTTCTTTCCGTCTTTGAAAAGCTCTCTTGAGTGTTGTGAGATTATCCTGATCACTTTTGCCTCTGATGGGGATATCATTAATCCTCACCACTGCTCCACAGATCTCCTTTAAGAGGTTTTCTGTGACCCTTTGGAATATGTCTGGTTCTGGTGATACTCCCAAGGGCAAGGTGTTATACTGGTACAAGCCTTTGTGTGCATCGAATGTAGGAAATTTCTTGCTGTCTTCATCAAGGTTTGTAAGAAGGGGACATATCCAACTTAGCAAGTCCTCCGTTCAAGGAATGGAGTAGCTGTCTAGTTTAGAAACTTGATTGACTGTGACTTTACAGTCACCAATGGACCATAATAACGAGTACCGTGGGTGTTGCCCATTCAGAAAAACTGTATAAGGGAAATGATGTCTTCATGCTCCAGTTCCACTTCAGTTCTCTAGGGCACTACTCTGGCTTTCAAGTATTTTGGCTGGCTTTCCTCCTAGACAGAAATCCTAGCTTTTATTCTGTAGGATAACCAGCCTCAAATAACCTCATATAACCAACATGCTTAAGTCTAATTAATGCATGAAGGGGTTAATGCCATGTCACTTCCCTTACCTCGGAAGGAAACAGAAAACCAAGCCTATTGCCCCTCACCCCACCCCTATCTATCTGTGAAATTCTGCAAGCGAAGAGGTTTGAGCTGGTTACTCCAGCTCAACTGCAAGACTCTTATCAGCCACTCTTGAGTTCCTACACCGATAATCTAGGAACTTTTACCACTTTGTAACTAATCTATGTTTTACTGACTGTGCAACTTAATGTGCGGAAAAGCACATGAACCAGACCTTTGACGGATTTGTAAGTAAACCAATTTTTAATGTCTTTCCCTATGCTGGGGGAAGAGGGAAATTATGGAAGTCACTTGGGAGGATATATTTTAAAGGTCTAGTGGCCTATATTTCCACTCTGATGCATATTTGGTGACTTGAAATCTCTGCTGGGGGTCTCTTACCAAGAATACTTGCCCCAAGCTGTTCCTTGTGGGTATGACCATTTCTGTATGAAATATACTCGGAGTCAAGTGTGAATTTCATGCTCTTTATTCAGCTCATAGTAGTGAGGAATGCAGTTTCCCCAAAACGTTTGCTTTATATACACTATTTACACAATGGGCCCCACGTGATTGGCTAATTCCGGGATACTCCTGTATGCCAATCGGAGTGCGGATTCACTTCCACCTGGAGCTGGATTGGGTGGCTCCTGCGGACCAATCAGACTGCTGCAATCTCAATCCTATTGTTCTGGGACCAATCAGACTGCTGCAATCTCAATCCTATTGTTCTGGGACCAGTCAGACTGCTGCAATCTCAATCCTATTGTTCTAGGACCAATCAGACTGCTGCATTTTGGATCCTATTCAACTCAGTACATAACACTGTACTTCTCTATTACAGATCTAGTCCCAGTCTAGTGTGAGTTCCTTCAGCCATGCTTAACCAAACAGGTGGGCCCTTTCTCCTTTTACTACTTAAGATTTTATGTTGTCCTTTGTTTGTGACTTACAGACTCCAAGCCTGGGGTATTTCCCCCAGTTTAAGCCCTTAATTTCACTCTTATCTTCATCGCTGCACTCAGGCATCTTCTACGTATCTTACTGACTACCGTAACAGAAGTACCTGTATCTATTTCCATGCCTACTGGGTGACTACTGAACTGTACAGTGACTTTATATGGCACCCCCATTACATCATAAACCATGAGAACTGCATCATCTACCGGCTCTCCCACTTCCTCCCATAGATGTGCTGCTTGTTTTCTTCTCTGTCCCTTGATTTGGTTGTGCGACCAGACAGCCTCCTTTGCAATTTATTGTTCCATGCCCAGTTCTTCTGCATTTCTTAGCATTAGGACATTATGTGTCTCCAGAAATAGGCCCAATGCATTCCCCCACAATGGAAACACTTCTCCAAGCTCCTAAACTACTGTTGTGGGTCATGCACTTGGTTCATAGACTCGTTTTGAGTTTATTTATTGTTAAGGTGCAAATCTTGTAAAAAAAAATTCGCTCAGTGGAGGCTGGTCCATTTGGGTGAATGAGTCTGCCCTCAGACAGCCCTCAGTTGCCTACCTTCTTAACCAGTTCAGGGATGGGACTGAGCACCAACAACCTCCTCTGTAGACACAGTGTTGCCCTCATAGAACTTATCTGGGAAGAGGATGGGGGCGAAACTAGAGGGCGCAGTTTGAGGAAGACTGCTTCACTGCTAAGGTTCTGCCGTATAGTCAACACTGATCATTGAAAGCATCACTTGAGTGAACAAACCCTGGTCACATGCTTGCCGACATCAGTTTTTATGGAAAGGGATAAACTGGATTTTTCACTCTTTTCTTGTATTGATTTGGCAAGCAAAGAGCAAATATTGACAAGAATTATGTTGCACCAAGGTACCAAAAGCCACATATATATATATATCCAAGGAATTATGGGATTTCAGAGAGAGAGAATTCCTACACAACTATTAAAGGAACAGAAGTTGTGCCCTCTTCTCCACCTGGTCTCTTGATTCATATCTTGGGCTATGTAATGATTCCAATAACCAATTCCCATCCATATTCACTCAAAGGTAAGCTGTTTCACAATTATGGAATTTTAAATACAAAATAAAGATGGGCAACTGAGCTCAAAAATGTTCCCAAGACTCATTGTACCTCTGAAATGTTAAAAAACAACAACACCATCCTTAAGAGCACCAAAGGACACGGGCGGCGCTTAGGGCTTGCTGATCAGAAGGTCGGCGGTTCAAATCCCTGTGACGGGGTGAGCTCCCGTTGCTTGGTCCCTGCTCCTGCCAACCTAGCAGTTCAAAAGCACATCAAAGTGCAAGTAGATAAATAGGTACCGCTCCGGCAGGAAGGTAAACGGTGTTTCTGTGCACTGCTCTGGTTCGCCAGAAGCAGCTTAGTCATGCTGGCCACATGACCCGGAAGCTGTACACCAGCTCCCTCGGCCATTAAAGTGAGATGAGCGCCACAACCCCAGAGTCGTCCGCGACTGGACCTAATGGTCAGGGGTCCCTTTACCTTTAAGAGCACCAAATAGCAAATTTTAAATAGGGGTGAGTGAACCTGTCAATTTCTGTTTCTCTCGGTTTTCTAATATATACACATTTTTGCATGCAATTTGGACTGATATACACATTTCCCCCAAGCAATTTCAATATAATGCCTGTTGTGTTATTTTCTTTATTTGCTTGGCGAACAGTATCACAAAATTCAGAGAAGTGTGAACTGTTTCGGTATGGCTTTTCAATAATTTGCAAGAGGAGTGAAAACTGTTTACTGTGCAATGCTATGCACGTCCACTCAGAAGCAAGTTTCATTGCGTTCAATGGGGCTCACTTCCAGGTGAGTATAGGATTGCAGCCTGGGGCAGTACAAAGTCTGGAGTATGTTAGGCAGCACAAGCAATCTTGTCTCTGATAAAGTAAGCCCAAACTCCATTGTTAAAGTTCTGAGCCTATGCAGAACGACCTGGCTAAGCTAGGGCCATTAAGAAACAACACAGGACCATTGAGGGTCATTGGCAATGCAAGAGAACAGTCCTCCCCACTTGCCCTGAGGTGTGAACAGAGACAGGGGTTTGGAAGGTTGCCAGGGTAACTGGGTGTGAGGTGTCAGGAAAAGAGAGCTTTTAGCAAGGTGTTCTGAGAAGAAAAAGGAAGGAAGGGAGAGTCTGGGATCCATCTTGGGCCGGTTGGCTGAAGGCTGACTGGGAAAGATGCCTTTGTCTCTATAGCTGCTCTGTTGTGGGGGACAATTCCCTCTCGAAATGACCATGCTGTAATATCTGGACTCCCTCCATGCAGACTGAAGGTGTAAATAGGTGAATAAGCCATATTTCTTCAAGCTGTAGCAGTCTCCACCATGTTTCCAAAGGAACACAGACCCTGGGAGAGTGCCTGGAACCCCATGGGCTCTTGCCACCGCCCAGCAGAGATAGGGGAGGCACCCAATGTTGTTGTTGTTGTTGTTGTTGTTGTTGTTGTTGTTGTTGTTGTTGTTGTTGTAATGTGATTCTTTCCAGTGGAGTGAAACTATCAGTCTTTAGTGGAGAAAACGAAGATTACAGGAAGGTTACTGAGGGAGCTGTAAGGTACACAGTCCACACCCAGCTGAATTCAAAGGCAGAACTTCCATGTTTAAATGGTAGCTGATTGCACCTTCACTGGGCATAAATCTCACTAAATATCGTGGGCCTTCCTTCGAAGTTCATGTATACAGGCCTGAAGTCAATGCTGAAGTCAATTTATAGGGCACTTACATGTATGGAGCGAGAGTGGGGGATGAATGGCTTCTTCTTCTTCTTCCTCCTCCTCCTCCTCCTCTTCCTCCTCTTCTACTTCTTCTATCCCTCGTAGCTGAGCAAGATTGTCTTCCATAAACATGGTCTTAACAGTGAGTCCGTAAGTGACTGTGGAGGCCAATTCTGGATCCACACGTCCTTCCACAGTGGGGACATTGGTTTCCGGGCGGGAGTTGATCACGGTGAGGGTTTGCCAAGCATGCCTTCCTCTTAGCGTGTTTCTCCCTTGCGTCCTGAGTTTGAGTGTCTTCTAAAGGCTGTTCTCCAATTGGAGCGCTCGCAGGCCAGTGTTTCCCAGTTCACGGTGTTTATACAGTGCTGCAGATGGAGCACCGGGGTGCTGAAAGTGCAAAGAGAAAGAGGGCTTAGAAGGACTGTGCCGCCAATCTTTTTCTCAATAAAAGTGCCAACGCAAAACGCATCCACCTTGTCTCCCAGCAGCAACCGCCCTGCTTTTCTATCAGTCGGGGATCAAAGAGGACACTGTTAGAGGGGAGTCACATCAATACTAATTAACAATTCAACTAGTCTACAGGCTCTCTGCCATGCTCCTTCGTTTTATCATTACAGCTGTTGAAAGCTACCAAGATAGTCGTATTTCAAATAGGGAGGTAAAAAGCTATTTTATCAAGCCACCAAACATTCTCTGCGGGCAGCGCATTGGAATGCTAATATACTGGGCCTGTTCTATTGGAAGCATGGAGAACCAGTGGGTGGGAGCAGCTGGAACCTGTGGTTGTCCCAATGTGGTTATAAGACTACAACTCCCATCACCCCTGACCATTGTCGATGCTGGCTGGGACTGATGAGAGTTGGAGTTCAACAACATCCAAGGGGGCTGCAGTTTCCCCATCCCTGGGCTAGAGCATTGGCTGAGAAACTACGTTCAAAACTCTGCTTAGCTGTGGCTCTTGCTTTGTGGCTCTGCGCAGTGGCATAGCATGGGGTGGTGGTGGCCACAGGGGCAGCTGGTTGCCCCATGCGCAAAATTATTAGGGGCACAAAATTTCAACACCCGGTTCTGCCTCAAAACAGCTGCCTGCTTCTGTTGCTGGCTTATCCATGAGAACCAGGGAGTGACCTCTGCAGACAATGGTCTCTCTGCGGCTGCGATTTCCCGGGTGACGTGGATGCCCCTAGGTAGTTGAATGTGCATGCGTTCTCCTTCCATTTCCCTCCTTCTCACCCCCTTGGCATATATTTCAACGGGTGAAATCTCTCCAGCTGACTGATGCCAATGCATCTTAAGCATTTACTGTGGGGACTTTGGCTGAATTGTGTCCTTGCAAATTTGACAACAGGAACCGTAGGGGCTTCAAAACACACACCACAGGCCACGGCCACATGGACAGGAAGTGGGGGAAGAAGAAGAAGAAGAAGAAGAGTTTGGATTTGATATCCCGCTTTTCACTACCCGAAGGAGTCTCAAAGCGGCTAACATTCTCCTTTCCCTTCCTCCCCCACAACAAACACTCTGTGAGGTGAGTGGGGCTGAGAGACTTCAGAGAAGTGTGACTAGCCCAAGGTCACCCAGCAGCTGCATGTGGAGGAGAGGAGACGCGAACCCGGTTCCCCAGATTACGAGTCTACCACTCTTAACCACTACACCACACTGGCTCCCAGTGGAAGGAAGATACTCGATCAACTTAACTTCTACACATATTAAACATCTCCTTTTGATCTCTAAATCTCCTGTTTCCAAATCTGGCATCTTAAAAATGCCGAGCCTACACCCTTCTCCCCTAATGATAAATGTGTCCCAGTCCCTCCGAAAGCTTAAAGACCTCTCCCTTCAGGCCAGAGCATTTGATAAAGAAATGAATCTTGGCGATTAATAATTCCCTAGGCTGAGTTTCTGTTTAATAACTGCTCTGGCAGTGATAGATCTAGGAGGCTTGGCGGTGTTTATATGCAAGTGTGCATGTAACTGGAAGAGGGCGGCAGGGAGGGTGGGGGAGAAGAATGAGGGGACAAGGAGTAATTTGATTGCGGCTGGAAGATTTGGCAGGCAAGCATCACAAAGCAGCTCTTTAGCAATGGCTGGGGAGTGGGGTGGGGTGGGGTGGAAGCCTTCCCAGCATGACAAATCGTCCCCTTCACTGCTTGCCCCCACCGTTCCTCTCCAAACGAGCTATCTGATTAGGCAGCGGCGAGCCAATCAGAGTGTATGATTGGGGAAATATTTCCTCCTTGACATTCAAGAGAACAATTCCTTACCGGGGGAAAATTACATTAAAAATAAATAAATGGAAAAGCATCAATCAGCTAGGAAAATATATTCAGCTTTTCGGCTCTCAGGGGGGAAAGCAATTTTTTTTAGAAAACTTAAATAGGACTAAGGGCCTTAGCTTGATTTGGATTCCGCCCACCCCCCTCACTGTTTTACTTAAAAGGATAGGCTTGCGACATTTCTGTGCATGAAGTCTATAGGGTCTGTACTTTTCAGTAAACGAAACCTCTGAATATTTACAGTGCCACTGAGATGCAGGAATAGACAACTGTTCAAGTAAACAACAGGAGTAACCATAATTTACAAACTCATTGGATTTTCTCACCCAAACCATAGTATGTCCTGTGTTGCATCGTGCAGAGGGGTGTGTGAACCAGAGCTGTCAACTTTTCCTCTTTTTTTGCCATGGGAAACGGCGCTGGAATAAGGGAATTTCCCGCAAAAAATGGGAAAGTTGACAGCTATGGCGTGAACTATCATGGCAAATCAAAACATTCATTGGTAGCCGCCTGCAGCCAAGGGTGGAGGAAGGCGGGTTGGTGGGGGTGGCTCACCCCAAGTGTCATCACAGAAGGGGGGGTGATATTCGGCGCGCCACCCGCCTGCGACTCCCAAGCCTACCCCGAGCCATTGGGGGAAGGGACGGAGCTGTGCCGCCTTGCCAGCAGCCTTCCCTCCTTCCCCCTTCATTTTGACAGCTCAAGGGAGGCTTGGGAGTTGTGGGTGGGTGGTGTGCCATTGGCCCCTGCTCCTGGGCTGCTTCTGGGGGAAGGAATCATAGAATCATAGAGTTGGAAGAGACCACAAGGGCCATCCAGTCCAACCCCCTGCCAAGCAGGAAACACCATCAAAGCATTCCTGACAGATGGCTGTCAAGCCTCTCTGCTTAAAGACCTCCAAAGAAGGAGACTCCACCACACTCCTTGGTAGCAAATTCCACTGCCGAACAGCTCTCACTGTCAGGAAGTTCTTCCTAATGTTTAGGTGGAATCTTCTTTCTTGTAGTTTGAATCCATTGCTCCGTGTCCGCTTCTCTGGAGCAGCAGAAAACAACCTTTCACCCTCCTCTATATGACATCCTTTGATATATTTGAACATGGCTATCATATCACCCCTTAACCTTCTCTTCTCCAGGCTAAACATACCCAGCTCCCTAAGCCGTTCCTCATAAGGCATCGTTTCCAGGCCTTTGACCATTTTGGTTGCCCTCTTCTGGACACGTTCCAGCTTGTCAGTATCCTTCTTGAACTGTGGTGCCCAGAACTGGACACAGTATTCCAGGTGAGGTCTGACCAGAGCAGAATATAGTGGTACTATTACTTCCCTTGATCTAGACGCTATACTCCTCTTGATGCAGCCCAGAATTGCATTGGCTTTTTTAGCTGCTGCATCACACTGTTGACTCATGTGATGTCAAGTGTCCCCCGAGCTGTCAAAAGGAAGACAGAAGGGAGGAAGGCTGCTGGCAAAGCAGCGCGTCTCCCCCCCCCCCATCTAGGAAGCAGCCCGCCATGAACAGCTTGCTCATGCTCCATCCCGATTGGCATCTTGCCCCCTGGGATGCTCGCTGCGCCCCCATGGCCACGCCCCCAGGTGCACAACATGTGCACCGTTCCGGCTGCCAGAGCAGCTAGTTCGGCCTCTGCCTGCAGCTCTATCTTTCAGTAAAGGTGCTTGCAATTGGCAGATGAAATGAAAAAGCAGTGGGCAAGTTATCGCAGACCAGCCAATTATAAAAGGATCAATAAAGTAAAACCACTGACAACTTTGCTAGTTAGGTTACAGCCCCAGCGTCCAAGTTCAGATTTCTAGTGTGATACATTGGAACTATTTCCATCAGACCCAAACTGGAGCTTGTAAGTTGGTCAAAGCACACAGTGAAGACACTGAATGAAAATATGCTCTTTGAAACGCATGTTTTCACAATGTCCTTCACTTACTATGTTTTGGGAGAAAATAATGGGTTGTATAAACATGACAGTGCTGAAAAAGTTAAAATTTTCAGAAGGAATTACCCTTTTGAATTATGTACCTGCTGTATGGAATTTGTTTTTTGTTTTTTTATAAGAATTTATTGGCATTTTCATAACAAAACATAAACCCACACCCACACCTACATATATAAATCAAATATGAACACAAATACAATTCTTCTTATTTACATCCTTAAGAAAATATTCTAGTTCCAGTACTTGACAATTGACTTCCCCTACCTTCTCTCCTTCGGTTTTAAATCCATATTTTACTTTAATAACATCATCTCTCTAAAAGTTATATTCACTTAAAAAAAATTCGAGCCTTAAACAAAAATCTTGGTAGCAATTCTTTAAATCTTAACAAATTATTCTTATATCAAATCTAAACTGTTCTTCTTCCCCTTACACTGCTGCTAATAACAAAAAATTTCAAAATATCCCTTTTCTTACTAAAAATTAAAATAAAACTTAATGTCTTAACCCTCCGATTTCAGATTACCATAACAAAGCATTAATATTCTGTACTTGACACACTTCACCCTATCCCCCCTCTGTCCAATGTCCTTCTCCATCTTTCACCGGAGCCACTCCTCAAATTGTCCTCTTTTCTTGTACGTCCACAGAACCAGACACAGTCCCCAACAGTCCTTGCATCGAGCATCAGGATACACTGTTCATCTTCTTTCGGCTTCTCCCATTCAATGCTGCATTCTTCTTCCATTTGTAAATATCTTAATTTCTTGCCCTTCGCTCCCGAGCTCACACCTCGGGGGCTGGATATAACATTCCTTTCCGTCCCCGGGCTGCCACCACCAAGGGACGTTTCTTTTTCCGGAAATCGCCATGCCATCTCTCTCCATTTTTCCAATCATCTCCTTCAGCTCTTTGCCAAGGCTTTCTTCCATAGTATCGAATATCTGAAAGGTCTCCTCTGTGGGAAGTAGATTTTTCTTCATATCCCCACTCAAAACCTTCAATTTCTGATTAAGCAGTTCCAGTTTCAATATAATAATCCTTTCTTCATCAGTTAGTCCAGAGTTCAAAACAATTTCAAAAACAAAGCCCAACATGGTGAGGACGGGCATAGGTATCAAATTTCAGTTTCTATTTCAATGTTGTCCATCTTATAGCAGTAATTTTCCACTTCGGTTCAGAGTTTTCGCAGCCATTTTCTCTGAGACCGGGGCGCAAAGACCAAAACTTTCAAATGGAATATTTTCCATCCTCTTCCTCCCCAAAGGGAGATCTATAAAGTCTCACTCATAAAAAAGTCTTAACAATGTAGCCATCTAGTAGCAACAGTATCACAGTCAGTTATTTTCTTGCCTCCGAAGGGAGACAGGCAGACTTCCTTTGTCTAAAACCTCCTGGGTCGTTAAGTCATTAAGTCTTTAAGCACAGCAGTTAATCCAATTAAGTACTCACGACCCGGGCTTCTTTCCTTTCATCTCTCAGGGAGAACGTCGTCGCTCGTCACGGCCAGTACTCGCCGCTTTTCCGCCCGGTTGGGGCATTTCCCCTAATGGCCCGGCTCCGCGCTCCCTTCACCCCCACTCCCCCTTTACAGGGGGAACGAGGGAAGGGTGCGTAGCCTAGCGGGCCCGCCGGGGAGCCCGAGGCGCGGGACGCTCTTCCCGCGCCTCACCGGAGCCCCGCGTAGCGGTGGCGGGGCTCCAACCCCCGGGCTGGACTGGGTCGCCTCGCTGCCGAGGCAACCCAGCGACCGCCCGTGATGGCGACCTCGCCGGAAGTGCTGTATGGAATTTGACAACTGGACAAGGCAAATGGATTTTTCATGCCCTGACTACAGCCAAAAGACGGATATTGATGTACTGGAAAGATAAATCTATGCTCCTCTTTAGTCAATGGATTGAAGACATGACGACACTCGCAACTTATGAACTGATTGCTTACAGACATAGACTTTGTATGAACAAGTATAACGTTAGTTGGACCGTGTTTATATATTAAAAAATAGTAGGTTATAAACAGTGCTTTTTTTCTTTAAAATGTTTAGGGGTGCTGAGACACAGGAAACACTGTGACAGGAAATGAGGCCACCATTGGGGGTAGCAATAGTACTGACGATTCACCGTGCTAGAGAAGAAACTAAAAATCTTAAAATATTTAGTTTCTTCACCTGTTAGATTCACAAAATGTTTAGGAGTATGTGTACCCCTGCATACCCCCAGAAAAAAGCACTGGTTATAAATAACCATATATGTATTTAAGTAATAACACATATATAGTCAGTGCCATTTTTCTAGAAAAAGAGATGCCAGAACTCACCATGTACAGGTATACCCTCCCTTGTTCTCTTATAATGGCAATGGCACCCACCAGAGAGATGTCGGAACTCAGCTCTCTCCCCAATCCGAACCAAATATCTGAAGTTGAAGCTCTGGAGCCGGTTGGAGGCTATGCAGGAAAGTGGCCAGGGCCGGTGCTGGGGGGTTTTTGCGCCCTAGGCGAGACTACCTTCTGGCGCCCCCCGCCCCCTGCCAAAGCCTGCTTTAGCAGGAGGTAAGGGGTGGTGTAGGGGCAAGCAGCACCTCTCTGCTACAGTGGAGAAGCTGCTGCTAGACCACCCCACCCCCCACCCCACCCCACCAAAGCCTGCTTTAGCAGGAGGTGGGGGGTGGTGGAGAGGCAAGCAGCACCTTCTCCGCTGTAGCAGAGAAGCTGCTGCTCGCCCGCCCCGCCCCCCCCCCACCAAAGCCTGCTTTAGCGGGAGCCGGGGGTGGTGTAGGGGAAAGCAGCACCTCTCCGCTGTAGCAGAGAAGCTGCTGCTCGCCCGCCCCGCCCCTGCCCCCCACCAAAGTCTGCTTTAGTGGGAGCCGGGGGTGGTGTAGGGGAAAGCAGCACCTCTCCGCTACAGTGGAGAAGCTGCTGCTAGCCCATCCCGCCGTCCCACCCAAGCTTGGCCAGCACCCCCTTCATTTTGGCGCCCTAGGCAACTGCCTAGTTCGCCTTAATGGACCCGCTGGCCCTGAAAGTAGCGATGGCTGCTGCGCTACCCTGAACACCAGCTGTTAGGCGGGGAGGCTGAGCAGCCTAAATAAAACTCCCCTGCACCTCAGATCTCTTTAGGACTTCCTTTGCCCTCATTTACATCCTCTTTGGGGTTCCGGGGAGGGTCTCCTCATGAGCCACGAGGACCCTCTAGCTCATTTCCTGGTCCTGGCACGATTTATTTATTTATTTATTTATTTATTTATTTATTTATTTATTGGTTTGTTCATTAGTGAGTTGGTCACATATAAGTGGGAGGGTGCCTGCATGGAATTGTGGCTGTTTGCATATTTAGTGATATGATATACAGTGGTACCTTGGTTCACGAATGCCTTTGTTGTCAAACAAATTGGCTCCCAAACGCCGCAAACCCGGAAGTGAGTGTTCCGGTTTGTGAACGTTTTTCGGAAGCTGAACGTCTGACGCGGCTTCTGATTGAGTGTGGGAACCTCCTGCAGCCAATCGGAAGCTGCACCTTGGTTTTCGAATGGTTTCAGGAGTCAAACAGACTCCCAGAATGGATTCCATTAGAAAACCAAGGTACCACTTTTTACTTTATTTTGTTCAATTGAAATATTCCCAACAACAAAAAATGAAATTTAAAAAACCAGCCCAAGGCCCAAATCAGCAAAATGAATATAGCAGTGAAAATAACAAACAAAAAAATGCGTTATATTGTGGAAATTGCTCATAAAAATGTGTCCATTAGGGGAAAGGTGCTCTAAATTTCTTGAAAATTTCATAATAAAATAATAATAATAATAATAATAATAATAATAATAATAATAATAATAATAATAATGTATTACCGGTATTTATACCCTGCACATCTGGCTGGGTTTCCACAGCCATCTGGGCGGCTCCCAGTTGGATATAAAAACACAATACAGCATTAAACATTAAAAACTTCCCTAAACAGGGTTGCCTTCAGATGTCCTTCTAAAAGTAAGATAGTTGTTTATTTCCCTGACATCTGATGGGAGGGCGTTCCACAGGGCAGGCGCCACCACCGAGAAGGCCCTCTGTCTAGTTCCCTGTAAACTCACTTCTCGCAGTGAGGGAACCGCAAGAAGGCCCTCGGCGCTGGGCCTCCGTGTCCGGGCTGAATGATGGGGGTGGAGACGCTCCTTCTTCCTTTCTGGCAAACTGATAGGGAAATGTGGTAGACTTAATTTTGGACTTGGAAAATAAGAAAATGAGAGAAACCAAAAATGGCAGATTTGTCCACTCTTAATTGTACCTTCAACAGCAGGTAGAGGAGCAGACATGAAGAAATGATAGTGTCTATTGCCAAAATGTAAGAAGCCGCACTCCCATGTCTGCCTCTCAAGCTGGTTGCAAGCCAGGCTTTTCTTACTGGTCAATTGGCAGTCCTATTAAGAAGGCATCAGGGCACAAAGAAAGCTTGGGCTGGGGAGGTTTAATGATATGCCAAAATGGGAAAGCAGAAAACACATACCTGGGTCAAGGGGTCTTGTTATGTATTGAGCTTGGATCCTAATAGGCAGGTAGGATCCTAGAAGGCAGCAACCTGATTGGTCTGCAGGAGTCGCCCAATCTGGCTCCAGGAGGAAGTGAATCAGCAACCTGATTGGCCTGCAGGAACAGTCCAATCAGGCTCCAGGAGGGGAGTTGAATCAGCCAATCACACGGGACCCATTGTGTACATTCATACATTCTTTTATTCGACCGTCCGTCAGAAAAAATACATTTGTACAGAATTAAAACCTCTGAAGGAACTTTGAAGAAAAAAAGGAAAGCATAACCCTCAATGGAATGGAGCTAAACAGATAGCCCCATATCGATACAATCAATTAAAATCTTACGGCGCTTAGAAGCTAAAAAAAGAAATTTAGCCACCTGGGAGGCTGTATTTCTAGTGACATTGTTCAGTAAGGATAAAACCTGTCTTTCTCTGGATAGAAAGCTAGATTGACGTAAAAGTGGAGCTATAAGGTTTTGCCTGAGTTCTACATAGAGAGGACAAGTCAGAAGAATATGTTCGGTAGACTCAACCACACCCATAGTACAATGACAGGTTCTCTGGGTGTATGGAACTCCCTTGTACCTTCCCCACAATACTGCGGTGTTGTGTATTGAAGTTCTCACCCTAGGCCACTAGGGGTGTGTGTATATAGTTCATTCTGCTGCAGTTTTCACTCAGGTCCGCACATGCAAATGAGGGATTGAAAGTGACGTTCAGGGATTGGGTAACTACAGAAAGTTGTTACTGTTGCTTGTAGCTGAGCCTTTCAGTTAAGTCCTGTTCCAGCCTGAGAATAAACAGAGCTGCTTGGAGAATCCCTGTGTCGTCTGCTATGTCCACTCACTATTTAATACTTGGAATCAAGGGCATTTAGTCTAGCCACTGTAAGGAGTCTGCGGTATTCCACGTAGTGGATTTCCGCGAGATAAGGGGCTGGTGTCATTTGATATATCTGGTCCCCTAGGAACATCCCTGGTTTCACTTGGGCTATGTCCTCTTGTCTGGCAATATCGCTCAATCTCCGGGAGATTGCAGTTCTAGCTTGATTGTACGTCATAGACTCCAGGTAGAGGTGTGACAATCCACAGGACTGAACCTTTTTTATGACCTCCCTTTCCCACGATGACTGGAAATCATCCCTCAGTGTCGAGGGGGTAATGCCCACTGGCTTAAAACAAAGCTTGAGCCATAGCCAAAGCTTTGTCTTCAAGGCCACATATCGTAGAGCTTGCCAGCCGACCTCAAGTCTCATAACCGCACCCGCCACCGAGGGGGGGGGGATCCTAAGGATGGCTCTAAGAAAGTGCGTTTGGACAGAATCCAATTTCAGGAAATCCCATTGTGTAAAGAATGTATATATAGCCAGAGATTTGGGGGGAAAGCACTCACTCACTGTTTACCATGAGCTGAAATAAAGAGCATGAAATCGGCACTCAACCCCAAGTATATTTCAGGGCAGCAGCAAGGCAAAAGTCCAAAGCTGAAAGAAATCTAGGAAACTAACCAGCTACGGTTGTGCAGGCAAGGAAAACAACCTGCAAATGAGGTTGCCAATTAGGGCTCCGTTCTGCTTGGCAGATCAGACATTCGGGGATATCAGAAGGTTAAGTTTTTAAAAGGTCATTACCACCGATTAGCCTTGGATCGCTCCCAAATGAGAGCACCTGCCCTTATCGCCGTCTGATATGGCTCTCCCTCCCTCTCTCCCTTACCTGGCAAGAAAGGCACTACCCTGTGGCAGCCAGAAGGCTTTATAAGGTGCATTTGTTATGTTGTGAGCAGCCTATGCAATGGAGACGAGATAATTCAGTCCTGCTGCTACACCAGGGCCCAAGGGCACAGATCGCCAGCCAGCCAGCTCACCCAGGAGCAATAGCAAAGTCCCGGAGCAGAGTAATGACTTGCCATTGTGGTGTTTTGTGGGAGTACAGAATGTGGAAAATAAGCCCATCTGTTATTTTCCGTGGGGCTGTGCAGTTTGGATTCTAGCAATCCAAAAGACTGGTTTTTTGTTTTTGTTTTTGCACACTTGAAGAAAAGGTGACAAAGTCAATGGCTGATTCTTGCCACCCCCTTCCTAAAGGAAAAACAGAGACGAGCAGGTGATTGGGGCTGCCATACGTCCACGTTTTTGCTCAGAAAAATAGCATCCGGGTGGATTTTTTTTGCTGAATTGGCAAAAAGTCTGAGAAAACTTGGATGTATGGCAGGTTGGGCTATTTTCATTTTTATTTTAAGTCTTAAAAAATCAAAGAAAAAGCCCCAAAACGATTTTTTTTTGGGGGGGGGGGAAATTGGCCACCCAGTTGGGCCATTTTAGGGACAACTAAAATTTCTTTTGCTCTGAGAGGGAAAGAGAGACCTCTGAAAATGTATGCTGAAGGACGGTTGGTATGTTTTATGGACATACCGAGTGTGGAAAATAGGCCCATCTGTCAGAGACAGGATTCTTAAAACAGTTCATGCAAAGGAGAGGCCATTTCAGATGTCACCACACCTACCGTAAAAAGCTATTTGCAGGAACTTTAGGACCAGCTAATATACTGCACCTCTGGTGATGGAAGTCCAGGTGCAAGGGAAGAATGATGATTCATTTAAAGGCCTGTATAAAGATGGCCATCAGTAGACAAGAAGAAAACAGGCTTTTAATCTTTGTTTCGGGGAGAAAGGTTGCTAGCGTTACAGGATGCAGCTGGAGGTGAAGCAAATCCACCCCCCCTCACACACACACACACACACACACAAGGACAGGTTTTACTGGTTTGGGCCAGTAAAAGCAAACTCCAAATTCAAACCATGTGAACTCCAAATATCAAATCTTAATTTGTGGATTCGTCCATTAACAGAACACCTCGGGGAATAGCCAGTCTCGTCTTATCAGATCAAAATTAGTGACCTCTCTGGAGTCCCATCAACATCTGTGCATTAGCTGATATGTCAGCCAAGTTGACTTAGAACCTACAAGATAATAGAAATTTATGTTAATCCAGGTAAAAAAATCAATTTGTGAATGTCATGGTTGTTGTTGTTCAGTCGTTCAGTCGTGTCCGACTCTTCGTGACCCCATGGACCAGAGCACGCCAGGCACCCCTATCCTCCACTGCCTCCCGCAGTTTGGCCAAACTCATGCTAGTCGCTTCGAGAACACTGTCTAACCATCTCATCCATGTCATGGTTAAGCCAGGTTAAAATGACAATTTTTTTTCTGTTATTTTTAGATTGTGGGTTAAACCACAGAGCCTAGGACTTGCCAATCAGAAGGTCGGCAATATGAATCCCCACGATGGGGTGAGCTCCTGTTGCTCGGTCTCTGCTCCTGCCAACCTAGCAGTTCCAAAGCACGTCAAAGTGCAAGTAGATAAATAGGTACCACTCCAGCGGGAAGGTAAACGGTGTTTCCGTGCGCTGCTCTGGTTTGCCAGAAGCGGCTTAGTCATGCTGGCCACATGACCCGGAAGCTGTACGCCGGCTCCCTCGGCCAGTAAAGCGAGATGAGCGCCGCAACCCCAGAGTCATCCGCGACTGGACCTAATGGTGAGGGGTCCCTTTCCCTTTACTTTAAGGTCACTTTGGACTCAGCTACATTAGTCAAAATACAGCATTATAAATGCATTATAACACTGACATCAGATGGCGCTGTGCAGCTGAAATCGCAACTCGGTTATATTTTCAATTGTCAGTTTTACAACTTTTTTGCAAAACAAAATTAAATAAAAAAATTCCTTCCAGTAGCACCTTAGAGACCAACTAAGTTTGTTCTTGGTATGAGCTTTCATGTGCATGCACACTTCTTCAGATACACTGATACGTAGTATCTGAAGAAGTGTGCATGCACACGAAAGCTCATACCAAGAACAAACTTAGTTGGTCTCTAAGGTGCTACTGGAAGGAATTTTTTATTTTATTTTGCTTTGACTATGGCAGACCAACATGGCTACCTACCTTTAACTTTTTTGCAGATAGTCTTTTTTATAGCTGTATAGATGTAGCCTTTGTCACCATGCATCTGATGATATTGCCTATAGAACCTGGGAGATTAAAGCAGCCTTTTCCAAACTACCCCCCTCCAGATGTTTAGCACTGCAACGCACACCATCCCCGGCCAGCCATGCTGGAGGGCACTAAGTTGGCATAACCTGGGTTTAAGGTACGACGCCCAAGGCAGAATATAAAATGGATTGAAGAATAAAAAAGTTTTAAATGTTAGAAATTATCCTTTTTGATCCAGGCCTCCTGCTGAAATTCTTCCATATATTCCAAGAAGCAGATCTGTGGGTCCTTAGAGTCTCTTAGAGCAGTGGGGCATTTGATCCACCCAATGGATCCATCCAGATCGCTGACAGCCCATTGAAGAGCTGGAAGAAGAAGAGTTTGGATTTGATATCCCGCTTTTCACTACCCGAAGGAGTCTCAAAGCGGCTAACATTCTCCTTTCCCTTCCTCCCCCACAACAAACACTCTGTGAGGTGAGTGGGGCTGAGAGACTTCAAAGAAGTGTGACTAGCCCAAGGTCACCCAGCAGCTGCATGTGGAGGAGCGGGGAAGCGAACCCAGTTCCCCAGATTACAAGTCTACCACTCTTAACCACTACACCACACTGGCTCTGGAAGAGCAAGCATGCATCGCCCAACATTTACGCCCGGGAGCTTTCCCCCCGATGACCTCCCCGTGGCAGCTCGCGAAACGAATAATGCAAATAAGACGGAAGAAACCATTTCCCCCCTCGCGCATTATTCCGAACCTCATCACTTTAATCCAGAGAGTAAATAACCTGCTGAATGAAATGTGCTATTTCAGGGCTATAAAAAGGGGGAATTCATTATATCACCTTTTCCTAATGGGACATCGTAAGCCGTAGTGTGCGATTTCTTCAGGAGGCAGCTGCAGCCCCAATAGCTGTGCCCTGTCCCATAATTCACTGTAAATGGTAGGAATTCAAGCTTCATCTGTTTCATTACAGGAAGACGAAGTGCCGCTGCGGCTCTGAATTGCATTTCTATTCATTTTTCAGAGTTCTGATTATTATTATTATTATTTTAAATATTTGCTTCCCGTACAGAAATTGTTGCCATTGTATAAAGATTACATAGCTGACTGTTTTACTCTTTTCTTGGAATTAATAACAAAATGCAAATCAGATTCTCTCTCTCTCTCCCCCCCCCCACCTTTGACTTAATGCGATACTCGAAGAGCAGAACGTTTTAAAGAGGCACAATACATACTGAATGGAAACTTTGAGTTATCGCCCTTTTGTTTCTTATATGCACACCCAAGGCACACGTGTTTGGGGTGTTTCGTTTTGCTTCCTCCTCCCTGGTTCGTTTGAATTCATCAGTCAAACTCGGTTCCTGATCCGGTCATTTAGTTTGGCCTCTCCTCCTCTTCATCATCCCCTCCCGCGTCATGTTTGTCGGGTGATAAAAACCTCCCTCGCTAAATCAAGAAGAACAATTCTCCCTCATCCAATCCATATATTAAAGATCCAAAGCTCAGCACGCCTGGTCATCTAGATAAATCCCCAAGTTATTGTCAAGGCAGAACACTGAGTTACGGTCACCAGTCCTATTGCTCTATTAAACTTTGCAGCCTGCTCTCTCCTGCGCAGACTGTGGCGCCCACACTCTCATTCGAGGCAAATAAATCACACAGGGTGGTTTTCAAAAAGCCTGCCTGCTTCGTTTTATGGTTTGCGTAATCACTGGGTTTTGGGGGGGGGCAGGAGACGTGTTTGCGTGTGTTTAGTTTTTAGATATGGGTGGTGCTGTGAGTTAAACCATAGAGCCTAGGGTTTGTCGATCAGAAGGTCGGCGGTTCGAATCCCCGCGACGGGGTGAGCTCCTGTTGCTCAGTCCCAGCTCCTGCCAACCTAGCAGTTCGAAAGCATACCAGTGCAAGTAGATAAATAGGTACCGCTCCGGCGGGAAGGTAAACGGCGTTTCCGTGCGCTGCTCTGGTTCGCCAGAAGCGGCTTAGTCATGCTGGCCACATGACCCGGAAGCTGTACACCAGCTCCCTCGGCCAATAAAGCGAGATGAGCACCGCAACCCCAGAGTCGTCTGTGACTGGACCTAATTGTCAGGGTTCCCTTTACCTTTACCTTTAGTTTTTAGAAGACTTGTTAAACGATATGGCGAGTGTTGAATTATTTTAAATGTCGATCCTATACAGGACTTTTAGGGGGGAAATAAAACTTGGCTATTTGCACATCATCTTTGGGGTGTTTTTAAATATCTGGTGACCATTCTCATTCAAGAATTCCTTCTTGGGACCTGCCTTATTTATAGTAGGACCTTCGGTCTATCTAGGAATACGTTGCTTACCTGACTAGCCACAACTTTCCAGCGTTCAAAATTAGGCAGTGCTGGCCCACCCATGAGGCAAGGTAAGATCTTTCTTTTTTTCCTTGTTCCTGATATATCGTATTGGCCCAAATAGAAGCCGCTACCCGAATATAAGCCGCGCCTTTAAAATTGGAGGGAGGGAAAGAAAAAAGGGGGAAACCCAAATATAAGCCGCTCCATTCCTCGCTGCTCCTGGCTGCATACGGGGGGGGGGGGGGAGTCACGCTGCGTTGACGGCAGCCTTTCCCCTTTCTTGCTTTCTCCCTTCCCGGCCTTGGGGGAGAGGATGGGGGGCTACGCGTGAGGTGGGCGCCGCTTTGCTGCGCTCCTGGCACTGTTTGCCCAACGCTCCTGGCTGAATACCGTAAAGTTGCGGATATAAGCCGCACTTTAACTTTTCATGGTTGGAATTTGGGGAGGAAAGTGAGGCTTTCGTTTGAAAAAATGAAAAACGTTTTGAAAAAATATATTGAATTTGCCATAGCTCACCACTACCATCTAGTGTCACGTGTGTATAATGCACTTTTCAACACAATTAAAACATTTTATTTGCGGTTGTATAGCTGAGTCCCTAGGGACATGGGTGGCGCTGTGGGTTAAACCACAGAGCCTAGGGCTTGCCGATCAGAAGGTCGGCGGTTCGAATCCCTGCCACGGGGTGAGTGCCCGTTGCTCGGTCCCAGCTCCTAGCAGTTCAAAAGCACGTCAAAGTGCAAGTAGATAAATAGGTACCGCTCAATTTTTCCCAATCTTCAAACTGTATATTATGTCCTATGTGTTGTGCCCATTTAATCATGACTGATTTAACCTCCTCGTCTTTCGTTTCCCATTCTAGCAGAATACTATATGCTGTCTTCAGTAACTTCGCATCCTCTTCTGTAGCCGCCTTTTGAAATCTAGAGATTGTATAACCAAACCCTTTTTTTTGTTATCTTCTCTGTACATCTCATTTAATTGTCTATAGTGCAGCCAACTCTGAAAATGTTCTTTCATTTCTTCATAATCTTTTAATTTCCATTTCCCTTCTTGATCTCTCAATAAATCCCTATAAGTAGGCCATTTTCCATTTTTTACCAAGCGGTTTGAGCAGCGAAGCTTCAATTGGTGGTAACCACCAAGGTGTTTTTTTGTTCTATTAGATCTTTATATCTCTCCCAAACTCTCATTAGTGATCTCCTCTCTGAAAGTGTTTTACAGTGAGATTTTACTGGATGTTTGCAGACCCTCCAAGTATCCCTATTATCGGGGGATGTCCTTGATTTAGAGAAGCCGGAATGTCCCGCTTTTCGTTAGGACACCCCTATTTTCACTAGAGAAATGTTGTAGGTTATGGACTTATCCAACCCACCAAGCCATCTGAATGCAAAATCCTGTATAGGGCAAGTTTTTTTTTAATGTTTAATGTTTTATTATGTTTGTATATAGGTTGGAAGCTGCCTGGAGTGGCCAGGCAACCCAGTCAGATGAGTGGGGTATAAATTATCATTATGGAATTTTGTTCAGTCGTTCAGTCGTGTCCGACTCTTCGTGACCCCATGGACCAGAGCACGCAGGCACGCCTATCCTTCACTGCCTCTCGCAGTTTGGCCAAACTCATGTTAGTAGCTTCGAGAACACTGTCCAACCATCTCATCCTCTGTCGTCCCCTTCTCCTTGTGCCCTCCATCTTTCCCAACATCAGGGTCTTTTCCAGGGAGTCTTCTCTTCTCATGAGGTGGCCAAAGTACTGGAGCCTCAACTTCAGGATCTGTCCTTCCAGTGAGCACTCAGGGCTGATTTCTTTAAGAATGGATAGGTTTGATCTTCTTGCAGTCCATGGGACTCTCAAGAGTCTCCTCCAGCACCATAATTCAAAAGCATCAATTCTTCGGCGATCAGCCTTCTTTATGGTCCAGCTCTCACTTCCGTACATTACTACTGGGAAAACCATAGCTTTAACTATACGGACCTTTGTCGGCAAGGTGATGTCTTTGCTTTTTAAGATGCTGTCTAGGTTTGTCATTGCTTTTCTCCCAAGAAGCAGGCGTCTTCTAATTTCGTGACTGCTGTCACCATCTGCAGTGATCATGGAACCCAAGAAAGTGAAATCTCTCACTGCCTCCATTTCTTCCCCTTCTATTTGCCAGGAGGTGATGGGACCAGTGGCCATGATCTTAGTTTTTTTGATGTTGAGCTTCAGACCATATTTTGCACTCTCCTCTTTCACCCTCATTAAAAGGTTCTTTAATTCCTCCTCACTTTCTGCCATCAAGGTTGTATCATCAGCGTATTTTCATCAGAGAAATGTTGGAGGGTATGTGTTTGTTTGTTCATCCTGCCCTTCATTGTGCAACTTCTCCAGGGCACCTAAATGCAGCCGTCCCCTTCCCTGCAAGGCTCCGCCACACGGCCCCCCACAAACACAGACCCCTGCAGCTTCCGCAGGCCATTAGAGCACCAGGGCCTGCCTGAATGCATGAAATCCTAATCTGATTAGATTTCTCATTTTCCGTGTAATACATCTGTCACACCGCTATGCACCACTGCCACAGATTAGTGGCTTCGGCGGAACGCTGCCCCACTAATGAGTTAATCCAAATGCCCAAATCCCAAATCAGACTATAAGCAACACAGAGAAATTGGGGGGGGGGCAGAATGGCGACCGGCATTGTTTGTTTTTTAAAAATATTTTTATTAAAGATTTTGATTTACAAAGGTAAGTTCAATGTCTCTCTCTTATCAGTTTTTGTTGTTGAGACGCATTGTTTTGTGTCTGTTGTTGATTCAGCAGGGTGAAAAATACGGGAGAAGCAGCTCTTGTTTCTTGCTAAGAATGAGTGCCGTCCAACATTTGGGTCATCTATGGCTATAGTTCCTCCTGTTCCCCCTTCCATCATTATGAGCACCAGTTACAGACACCAAGAACACACCAGTAAAAAGGTAAGAACTGTTTTTTTTTAAAAAAAAAAATTGTGATTTTTCAGTTATATACATTTCAATAGTTTTACAGTCATTTTAACATTTCAAAACTCGACTTCCTTCCTCCTCTTTCTGCGGTTCCTTAAGTTTATATTTATCATTTCCTGCATATTCTTCGTTAACGTCTCCTTTTGTTCATCTACTTTAATTATTTACTCTTATGAAACTGCAGGTTATTACAATAATGTCCTTATCTGTTTACAGTTTATTTGTACATATTCAGTAAACCACTCTATATATATATATAATGATTTCTTATTTTTCCGAAATTTTTCTTGTCTTGATTTCTTATTTTTCCGATGAGTTTCGCCAGGACCCCTGGATGGTTAAGTCCAGTTGAATTCAACTACAGGGTGTGGTGCTCATCTCTGCTTTGCAGGCCGAGTGAGCCGGCCTTTGTCCATGTACCAGTTTTCCAAGTCACATGGCCAGCATGACTAAACCACTTCTGGCACAACACAACACCGTGACGGAAGCCAGAGTGCACAGAAATGCCATTTACCTTCCCGTCGGAGGGGTACCTATTTATCTACTTGCACTGGCATGCTTTCAAACTGCTAGGTTGGCAGAAGCTAGGACAGAGCAAAGGGAGCTCACCCTGTCACGGGGATTTGAACTGCCGACCTTCCAATCGGCAAGCCCAAGAGGCTCGGTGGTTTAGACCACAAGGCCACCCGTGTCCCTTACAAGCCCTCCAGTACCACTGGTTCTCTAAACAGGCAGCAGAGAAAGGATGGTGCTTAAAATGCTCCCTCTTGCAAAGGAAACACTTCTTTTAATGTGGTGAAGGAAGGAGGGGTAGGGGCATCCCAAGGCAACATTTTGGGAGTTTATAAAATTATTCCTGGCCTGGAGGGAGCAAGTGCAAGTAGAGAATGGTTTTTCTCCATCTCTCGTAACACTTGAATTCGCAGGCATCCAGACGCAGCTGAAAGTTGCAATATTCAGGACAAACGAGATAATATACTTCTTCATAGAATCGTAGAGTTGGAAGGGACCCCCAATGGTCATCCAGTCCAACCCCCTGCAATGTATTTGGTGCCTTGTTAAACTATGGAACTCACTCCCACATGAGGTGGTGATGGCCACCACTACATTGGATGGTTTTAAAAAGGGGGTTGGACATATTCAGGGAGAAGGATGGGGAAAGGGAGGGTGGCCATGGAGCTAAAAAGAACAGGAAAGCCAGATTGTGTTCCAGGAGGAATCAGGAGAGAGGTTGCAGGGTTCACTAGCTAGTAGACTCGCTGGGTAGGATTCTGAGAAGCTTGAGATCTGAGTATTGGAGCTTTGGGCTCAGAAAAGGGAGATAGGGAAGAAGAATGGGGTTTGCATCCTGGTTTCACACTCATGCTGGGATTTTAAATGATAAAAAACCCCAATAAATCCTGCCTTGAGTTTATCAGAGTCAGAACGGACATGGTAAACGGTTTAAAGGGCCTGGAAGGAAACTGGCCAGTGGCATCTCTCCCTTGGCTTAATAAAGGAGCTAAGCAGGGACACAGTTGGGGCTGTGGGTTAAACCACAGAGCCTGGGGCTTGCTGATCAGAAGGTCGGCGGTTCAAATCCCTGCGATGGGGTGAGCTCGGTCCCAGCTCCTGCCCACCTAGCAGTTCGAAAGCAACAAAGTGCAAGTAGATAAATAGGTACTGCTCCAGCGGGAAGGTAAACGGCGTTTCCGTGCGCTGCTCTGGTTCGCCAGAAGCGGCTTTGTCATGCTGGCCACATGACCCAGAAGCTGTATGCCGGCTCCCTCGACCAGTAACACGAGATGAGCACCGCAACCCCAGAGTAAGACACGACTGGACCTAATGTTCAGGTTTCCCTTTACCTTTAAGCAGGGATTAAGTTTTGAGACAACAGGCAGACTTTGTGTCATATTGACGCAATATTACTCTACCTGGCTCCTGCCAATGGCTGTGGCTTCTCCTGTGCTTTTCTACTGCTGGAGTGGGGTGCCACCCACTTCCAGGAAAAAGCTAGCCACGTAATATATATATATATATATATTTTAATATATATATATAATAAGAATAGGATGATTTCACAAATCCCTACCTACCCATTCCCAGGGCTTACATACTGTACATCGCTGAGCCAGAGCTTGGATTCTGATTATTGCCATGAGGCACCTATTTGAAAACGGGCAGAAGGTCACTGGTAAGCCCTCTACACAAATGTCAAAGATTTATTTTCTCACTGGCTGGTTGTTATAACAATGGTGTGGAGGTTTTTTTATGAGTTTCTCATAGCCAACGGGTTTCCCTCTGCCACTCAGCTTGACGGTTCACATTTGCAGAACCCCCAAGTGCCCCTATTTTCCAGGGACAGTGAAAGATTTACAGAAGCCATCCCAGTTTCTGACTTGATCCCAGAATGTCCCACTTTTCCTTAGGACGTCCCTATTTTCTTCGAAGGGTATAGAATTATGCGACCCCCCCGAGCCAAGGAGGTAAGTAACTATACAGCAGGCATGTCCAACAGGTAGATCGTGATCTACTGGTAGATCACTGGGTGTCTGCGGTAGATCATTGGCTCCCCCCAAAGAAGCTGAACAACTGTGGCTCCCCTAAAAAAAGCTCAACATTTTACCTCCTCCCTGAAAAAACTCAACAACTTTGACCCAACCCCCCCATGGGCCTTCCTTCCTAAGAAAAAGCTCACCAACTTTGACCTGAACCCCCAAAAAGGGGGTTGATCACTGCCAGTTTTTAACTCTGTGAGTAGATCGTAGTCTCTTGGGAGTTGGCCACCTCTGCTATACAGTCTTTAGGAGACATCTGAAGGCAGCCCTATATAGGGAAATTGTTCAATGTCTTACTATGTTTTTATATGTGTTGGAAGCTGCCCAGAGTGGCTGGGGCAACCCACTCTGATGAGTGGGGTATAAATATTATTATTGAATAGGACATCCCTATATTCATCAGAGAAGTGTTGGAGGGTATGCATTTGGGGTGGAGGGAACACTGATCAAAATCACTGCTTTTCCTTTTGTCTTCTGAAACATGGGGAGGGCATTTCTGAGAGTGGCAGTTATTTGTGAGGAGAGGAAAGTAGTAGTAGAAGAAGAGTTTGGATTTGATATCCCGCTTTTCACTACCTGAAGGAGTCTCA